>JBCNYG010000003.1:27909608-27924131 GCA_039654305.1 Porochilus rendahli | reverse complement strand
AACTCCACACAGAAACGCCCGAGCTGGAAATCAAACCCAGGACCTTCTTGCTGTGAGGCGGACGTGCTAACCACTACTCCACCGTGCCGCCTTAATAATGTTACCAGTTAAACTCAAACTTAATAAAAACTTGTATTCATAGTTATAAGTCTTCACACAAGGGGGTGCCACTGTACTGTGAAGAGTGGGACTTGAGTGACATCGAATAAACAGTTAACGTAAAAGTGTTTTGCAATTACCATACCGGGATATATACCATACATCCATGTAAACAAGAGGACGCCTGTCTGATGGATGTAAATGTAATCCTGGGTTTCACTGGGGCACCATGTCCACGATCTCCGTGATTCAAACAAGCGTGAAGCTCCACGATTTATGAGCATGCTTGGAGCACGATTGGGGTATAAACAGGAGGCAGGGTGCATCCGAGAGATGAAACTTTAAAAAATTGCGTTTGCAAGTCCATCAAGATCCCCTATGATTCGCATATCAAGGGCTGGTTGTTACACTCTGTTAAGCTCAACTACTACTACGATTCCCACCTTCTATCACGTTTGGTGTCAACAATGGTGTCATAACGCACTGTATTAATCACAATCACACCCCCACGCTCATCCCACTACCCCCACGCTCATCATGATTCTCTCAAATTGCGGCGATCGCACACATCACGCCCTAGCGTAGTATTATGAGCAGATGTGGACTAGAGCACCCAGAGGGAAACCCATATTTTAAGCAACCCAACCCATTGGGAGCTAAAGCAAAGTAAAGAGGAGAAAGCTTTTGGAAAAAACATATCATACAAGCGCAGTGCTGCAGCTCATGATCAAGTTTCCTTCCTAGGACAGGTGATGGGGCGCCTAGGCTCCCCAGTGTCTGTACGTATGGTCATGTCCTTTTGTCTGCGAGCATTATTTTCATAGCACAATATACATCATGAGGAATATTGTTACTGTCAGAAAATATCTTATCTCAATATCATTTTTTTACATCGTGTGGCTCTGCTCTAACATTCTGACCAATCCGAATCAAACATTCAACAGTGACGCTATCAAAATACATATTCCTCAAAGTTCTTTCTTACATCCTTTCCCTCAAACTGTTTTTCAGGGAATTCAGGCACATATTTCTGGACGGGAGCATCCAGATCCAGTTTGCCTTCTTCCCACACTCGAGCAACAGCAGTAGCAGTCAGAGATTTACTAATACTGGCGATCCTCATCACAGTGCCCACACCACAAGGCACTCTGTTCTCTAGATCAGCGTACCCGATTCCTGGAGAAACACATTGACATAATAAGAAATGCAGTAGTTTTCTTTTTTTTTCTTTATTGTTTTATAATAAAAAACTTTAAACTTGAAGAAAAAGTAAGAAAGCACTGATGCAGCTACATACCATCGCCCCATACTTCAGTACCATCTACAGAAACTCCAATGACTATCCCAGGAGCTCCAACTTCATCCTGTTAACAAACAGAACATTACCGTGAGTGTTACAAAGTGAAGAACTGTCCACAACACAATTTCTCAAGAAACCCTCTCTAATTTTGACTGCCACGAGTCATTAATATAGATATTTAGGCACTTCCCAAACAACGGAGCTCCCATATGATTTCACGTTACAACATGTTTTTCGCGTGAACTCTCAAGCCCCATACACGTATTCTTTGTATATCAAGATTAATTAATTATAATAACTTGTTTAAAGAAGGGAATAAAAAAAAACAAGCGATCTTAGTCTCGACATGTAAACATGTACACCATTTAGAAACCGTAGCTTTACAGAACATTTCAATAACACGAGAATATATTAGACGTTTCTTTGAGAATTGTGTATTCTGTAAAATGTATAATTTTCTAACAGAACTGATGGCAGTTATCAACAAAACAGCTAAGAAACCATTTATCCTAGTGAGGGTGTGAGCAAGTAACCATAGGATGAAAGAACCCCAATGCAAGCTCTACAATAATCACAGAGTGAGTACACTGAATAGATTCACTTCCGTAAACATGTTAAGCGCACCAGAAATGTCATGTGATTCCTCAATGTGATTGGGTTAAAAGACTTACTATTCAAATGTGTAACTGTGTGACAGTAATCATTTATTTTGCCAGCTAGAAAACAAAGATTCCTCCTGCATAGGGTACATAGAGATCTGATTACGTTGTTAAAAATTTTATTTTTTTTTATTCTGTGGTTGGAAACAAGTAACAGTTTGGATGGGGAAATACAATTGAAGAAGTTACCGTCACTCAGACATTCATTCCCATTAGGAAAGCTATATACCGTACACCGGAGGGTCCAGGTGGATGGACACTACAAGTTCTTCTTGACGCTCCAATAGCAACTCAATGATTAGATGCTTGTCAGTGGGCTCCATGAGGGAGCTCCGGAATGACACAACATGGTTTCACTTACAAATTAATAAGCCCAGCCCAGCAAGCCCCCATGAAAATCATCCTCTCACAATGTTAAGAATTATTTAAAAAATTCCTGCATCCAGAAATTATCATGAAAATCTGCACATAACTTGCAATCCTTCTAACAAACATACCGAGATAACAAATCAAAATACAACTGCACATCCAACGTGTGTGTTATAATACATCATAAAATTAGGGCAGTGCAAAAATGTAAAAGCCCAACATCACACGGAACACACTCTCTACCAATTAAAATAAAATAACTTCATGATGCTTTCGGAACATTCAGCTCAGAATGTTTTAAAAGAAACTTTACAGTTCCAAATCAGTGTGAGTGTGAATGCGAATGGTTGTGTGAATGATGGCCCTGCGATGGCCTGGCGAGCTGTCCAGGGTGAACCCCACCCTCGCCCAGAGTCGGCTGAGATGGGCGCCAGCCTCCCTGCAACCCTAATTAGGAATAAGCGGTTCAGAAAATGAATGAATGTTAAAATGGTTAATCAGCTTCTTTTTAATCAAAACATAAACAACAAAACCGATTTCAAGCTTCAAAGCACTACAATGTTCAAATCACGCCACACACATTGCGGCGCCCAGAGAGCAGTTGGGGGTTCGGTGCCTTGCTCAAGGGCACTTCAGCCATGAAGGTGGAGGAGGGAAGGTGCAGCTCACTCCCTCACCACCACACATTTTTCCTGCTTGTTCTGGACCAAACCTTTCGTACCCAAGCCGCTTCTCTAACCATTAGGCTACGGCTACCCCATGTTCTCACGATGCTTGTGTGGGTTTCCTCTGGGTATCCTGGTTTTGTCCTACATTCAAAAGACATGCACATCAGGTTAATTGGCTGTTCCAAATTGCCCCTAAGTGTGAGTGTGAGTGGTAATGGTTGTGTGTATGTTGGCCCTGATTGGTGAGCTATCCACGGTGTAACCCACCCTCGCCCAGAGTCGGCTGATATAGGTTTCAAAGTGGTTTAGCAAATGATTGAATGAGATTAAATGTATTCTTTCAAACGTCTTTTTTATTAGAGAGTGTGTTCTACTGATCATCAATTTTGTTTGCAGTTGTTTGACATCTGGAATCGTTGACAGTGAATAGTGCCAGCAGAGGGATGAGCGGCTGAGGCTGCCAGGGTGGTGCATCTTGGAAAAACATCCCCAGAGACTGTTCTGAACTTGTGAAGTCTTCGGGTGTCCTCGTAAAAACACTCCTCCATTAACTACATGGGGTTGCTTAAATCCCACTAAATCTACAGAACCAAATAGTGCAAGAAGCAGCCTGGCAGCAGAGCAGGCTGCTCCCATTAGGGTCCACCACAGCGGATCGTCCTTCTCCATCTCACTCTGTCCTCTGCATCCTTCTCCATCACACCAGTCATATGCATGCACTCCCTCTCTTCATCCATTAACCTGCTGACTGGCCTTCCTTTTCTCCTAGGAGGAATTTTAGTGTCTCTCCTCCTCGGTGGTCTTTAAAGAACCCTCAGCCCATCTCCTTGTTTATTTTTGAGGACTTCATCCTTCCTCCTCTTTCATACTCTTTAAAGACTTTTAGTGCTTCGCCTTCTTCATCATCTTTAAGGATGTTCAGCACCTCTCCTTCATCGTCTTTGAGGGCCTTCACTCTTCCCCTCCGCAATCATCTTTGACGACCTTCAGTCCTTCTCCTTCTTCATCATATTTGAGGAGCTTCAGCACTTTTCTTTCATCGCCTTTAAAAATCTTCAGCATTTGTCCTCCTTTATGATCTTTGAGGACCTTCAGTTCTTCTTCTTCTTCTTCTTAATCATCTTTGAGGACCTTCAAATCTCTATAGATTATTCTTACCAATCTTATAGATATATCGAGAAATAGATTTTAACACATTGTAGGATATTTTACTGGATCCACTACAATTCTTTTAAGCATTATTATTTTCTAGCTTGAGTCCAACATTAAGACATGTTTTGGATAATTATCTGCATTTGGCATTAGTGGAAATTGTGTGTGTTAATATTTTCTAATCTATTTCGTTAATAGAAAAAATGCAGAGATAGCATGAAGAAGCGAAGTAATTCCTGCAAGTACTGCAGTCTTTTCTGTAATAGGACTCAGTAATGCCTCATCCCTATTGTAGAGAGAGGAGGCCACGATCCAATGCTTCAGCAAATGACATGTGAACCATCTCTCACTGGATTGGCTAATTTGCCACCATGGTTACGGCCTAAATCTCATTGCCGTGCAGGGTCATAAACAGTACTGTGCCCGAACTGGTCAAACAACAGCTGACATTTAGAGCAGTGCAGTGACACAGACTGTAAATGCATTTATGATTCTCCTTCTTTTTTTTTTTATCTATTTCTTGCAGTTTCTATTTGAGTGGGTTCTGCTTCATTACATATCCTTCACATTAGAAATTGTTTCTGCACTTTAATAGTGGTTCTACCTTCTTCCAGCCAATATAATTTAAATCCAATTAAAAAAACATTACTCTTTCTTACTCTCTCCCTCTCTCTCTCCCTCTCTCTCACTCTCTCTCTCTCTCTCACACACACACACACACACACACACACACAGTCTGTTAAAAGAGATTAAAGTCTTAGAATGGTATGTAAAGTATTAATCATGTGAATGGATGGGTAAAAGGGTGGATGGATAAAAGGGGGGGAAAGGGTGAACAATGTAGTGGCTGGTTAAGGATAGATAAACTGAGTGCTGAGAGGATGAAGGAACCGAAGTATGCATTAATTTTTGATGGATGGGGTAATGGATGGATGGATGGATGGATGGATGGATGGATGGATGGATGGATGGATGGATGGATGGATGGATGAAGGATGGATGGATGGATGCATTGATGGATGGATGGATAGGTGGATGGATGGATGGATGGATGGATTTATTGACAGATGGGCTGGTTTAACTGACATCCATCAGTTGGTGGTTGAGAATATCAGTTAAATTGGTTGCTGGATGTATAACCACGTGGGTGATTAGTAGGGAGGATTAGCAAATTAAGTAAAAATGTGGATATCAGTATGTTAATTTATGAACAGTTGAATGAAACATCAACTGAATAGACGATTGAACAGATAGAGGGATAATTAGGCAGATGGATTTGATAGCAAATAAACTGGGTGGAGGTATGGATAGATGGATGGAGGGATGCATGGATGGGTGGAGATATGGATGGATGAATGGATGGCTGGATGGATGGAGGAATGCATGGATGGATGGATGGATGGATGGATGGATGGATGGATGGATGGATGGATGGATGGATGGAGGTTTGAATGGATGGATGAAGAGATGCATGGATGGGTGGAGGAATGGATGGATGGGTGGAAGTATGGATGGATGGATAGATAGATGGTGGGGTGAATGGAAGGATGGATGGATGGATGAAGGGATGCATGGATGGGTAGAGCAATGGATGGGTGGAGGTATGGATAGATGGGTGGAGGGATGCATGGATGGATGGATGGATGGATGGATGGATGGATGGATGGATGGATGGATGAGCATAATAGGGAATAAGTGAACTTGTGGTCAGTAGGTTAAACAGGTAAACTGTCAGATGGAGGTGAGTGCAGTTTATCTGTAATTAACCCAAACCCGAGCTCCAATTATTCGATTTAAACATCTGTTTACAAATTCTCTGTGAAAATATTTTTATCCAAACAAATTTTATAAATCTATCGATATTACAGCAGTACCAGAGAAAATGACTCGTTTTCTCTACACTAACGGTACTGGGGCAATGCCCGGATGACAAAGTGATATCTGATTGGTTCATGTTTCCCGCTTTGATTTGTAGTCTTTAAAAGCGGGAGTGGACTATAAAGTACTTTAAAAAAACGAAATGAAAACGTTACTTTAAACCACTTAAATGTCTGTTGTATAAAATGTAATACTAGGGTAAACAGAGTCATTAATCCAAAAAACGTGTTTTAAAGCCGTTGAAAATAACTTCCGGTACTATTGGCTACACAAACCGGATGTAGGCGTTTCTGTTTAGATTAGCCGGCGACCTAGCTACCAGGAGGTTTCTGCTCACATCAGAGCCAAGTTTCGAGGCTTTTTTTTTTTTTAATTGAGAATGCTTTTTGCTCTTTATAATATTTCAGCCCTGCAGAATTCACGGTGTTTCTAACAGTGTAGCGGTGTAGAGAGTTTGTGAGTGTGTGAGGGAACGAGGATGGAGGACGAGGTGGTGTGGGAGTACGACTCTACCTGGGATACCGAGAGCGAGGGAGACGATTTGGGATCAGATAACTCCACACGGCGCCCATGTCCGGACAAAAATAAAAAAGCAAAGCCCGGTTTTGTATGTACCGCGTCTGTTTATTTTAATGTTTTATTTTTCTGTGTGTTTGTTTCTTTTTCTTTTGAATTACTAACCTGGTACACTAGTGTTGTGCATTCTTCCCACCTGTATTCCGAGACGTCCCGCCTTGTGCGCTGGGATTTGTCACTGTATCTTTATGTTGTGCTTTGATTGGTTGGCGTTCGATTTCTTGGTAGCGGTAGGACACTTTAAGCCAATCAAAGAGCAAGGTCCGGGTTTTGTCGGAAAAGGTTAGGAATAAAAACATACATTTAGGATGACATATTTTCAACCTTACTGGCGGTATTGGGAGGTTGTTAGCCTTAATTAAAAGGGCATGTGATGAAGTGAGGGCAGTGATTCAGACTGTCGCAGTTACAGCAGTGGTTCAGTGAGAATTTCACAAGTCACACTTTAATATTTTAGAGCCTGCACCAGCTAATTACCTGGACTAGGGTCAAAACCTACATCAAATATTACATACAAAAAAATTTTTCAAAAAATATAATATAACATTTCTATGTTACTCTTTCTGTTTTTCATATTTATTTATTTAATTATTTTTTATGTTTTTGTGCCATCTTAATCCGCTCTGTTATGTTATTCTGTACCAGAGACACCCATTAATAGGTCACGTCTCTGTCCCCATGTTCCATTTGGAAGGAGCCTGCTGGGTATTTTTGAACTGTGTAACTTGTTTGTGTTTTTTTTGCCTTGCGACACCAAATCTGTCTGATTTACAAAGTGGAATAATGACAGCTGGCTTCATGGCAAGATTTGGAAGGTGTCACGGGTTTCCTTCTCAGTGAAGAAAATTTAAGATTCAGGACAATATATAAACAAAAACAAACCTGAATGCAGAGCTGATCCTTACCTTGGTCTTGTATTTTTGTCCTATTTAAATATTAGAAGGTTAATATATCCTTTTTCTGTTTATTATTTCTTCATATAGTGGTCCAATTCCTCCTCGAGAAATCTTCGGGCGGCCAAAGACATGCAGAACTACAGACACAGATATCCCGTGAGTACGTTTATTACCGATAAACAAACTTAACCTCTTCCTGTTCGGATCTCTGAAGGGTTCGTCACTTCGTGTCATAGTAACATTAAAGGTTTTAAGAGGATAAGAGCCATGATTGTTCATGTTGAATGTTATTGTTGCTATAGTAACTGCTCATTCATACAGACTTGTACGATGGACTCACCATACGATCCACGACCTTAGTGATGTTTTTTCTTTGTATTCACAATTTATTGCTTAAGCAATCAAATGCCCAGCTGCATTTGTTTTTCATTCAAGGAACTCGATGCATCGCAATATCTATGGATCTGGAAAAAAAAAAGAATCAAACAAGTTCGAAATCAGTATTGTGAGTTTATTATGGTTATCCTGAGTGGGGCATCGACAGGGTGTATGACTACCTGGAGAGATCACGGGTTCGAATCTCGCTTGATGCCGCAGACATCTGCAGGAGTTCATGGAAGCTAACTGGCCGAACTCTGACGGATCAGAGGGAAACGCTCGCCTCCTTGTCACTTACAGTAATCATGAGCTACGAGTGTGTTTATTTTATTAAAACTATTAAATATGAATTAATTCTACTATTTATTATATAAAAATAATAATTGTAGATGTTTTCCCCTGACTATCGAGACCGACTGCCATCACAGTGAGCTTCCTTAAATTTAACCGCTCATTTATTTCATGTGAGCGTATCGATAACGTATTACAAGGAAGTAATGATTGCAGTAACCTCTTTAAAAGTATTTTTATTCCTCACCACAGTACGTGGAGCTATAAAAACGATTGTTTTTCAATTCCCTCTTGCAGCACAGTACTGAGTGTTAGTTCATACTTTAACATCAAACGTGCTACTGCAATTTAGTGTGTGTTTGGATCTTGACGGGGATTAAGGGGATCTTAAACCTGATCCTCATCCTTATCTGACCGCGAGACGATGAAGATTTCATTAGTGTTTATTTTTGTTTGTGTTTCTCCTCAGAACATCACAGATGAAGACAGTTCAGAAGACCGGATGCCAAATTTAAAGTTCTATCTAAATGAAATAAAGTCGTCTCCCGACGGTATGTCTCTTCTACCTTATTTTTTATTATCTTCATCAGGATGGAATGACTTCACCTTTTTGTATGTTTTAGTTCTGGTCAATATATCTCAAAGATACACATGGATTTCGATGTTTTTATTTTATTTTTTTTTTGTGGTACAAGTAACAAACCATTACATTTTGGAGATAATCTATGCATGGAATCATGTTGGGGGAAAAAATCCAGAAAAGAATCTTCTGTTCCTATTCTTTAACATGGGGCAAAGTGTTCATCAGAGGACCACTAGGGGGAGACATTTCATTATAACAGTGCCAAGTTAAAATAATACATTTGTGCCTGGCAGAGGTACCTCACTTTAAGTACTCCTCCAGTTACTAATAAAATACACACAATTTTAAGTTCTGTACTTTACCACAGATTTAAAAAGAAAAATAATGAACTATTACTATGAGAACCGGTATAAATAACGATAAGTCGGTTCTTGACGTGTTTCTTCAAAAGCCGTATTCTCAAATTTTTTATTTTTTCCCAGATGTTTCCATCGAGACGTTTCACAACGAGTGGAAAACGGATTATAAAAGACTTGAAAGGGTTCATTCATATATCCAGTGGTGAGGACAGATGTTTATTAAATCTGATAGATCACTGAGTGTTTTTATCAGTTTCTGATGTTTTCTTCGCCATGTTAATAGTTTAAATTATAATTTTAAACAAACTACAAACACACTGTTTTGTTTTGTAGGTTGTTTCCTTTGCGTGAGCCGGGAGTGAATTACCTGGCTTCAGAGCTGACCAAGAAGGAAATCCAGGTGAAAATAAAGTGTAGTGGCTCATGGGAAATTGGGCATATTATTGGTATTCAGTAATTTGCATAAGCTTCATTTGTTAGGAAAGATGCTAACAAGTCATGATGCCATTTCTTGGCTTATCCGTACGTACGTACGTGTACCACCACTTGACCACACCGCAAAGCAGAAACATCAAAAACGGTTTGAATTGTGAAGCCTTTTGCTTTGTAACTAGAGTCCCTCATCATTAATCACACAGGAATCACACAGAGCCTTAACAAGACGCAGATTTTTAAAACTGCAAGACTGTTAGATATTAACCATGACAGAGACGGCGCAGGCGAGGCGTGCATGCCCCGAGCAGAGCGTAAAGGTGTCTTGTAGTTTTCGGTGAGTATAAAGTTTTAGTATATCCTACATCAGAACATAAAATCAACAAACTAAAATTCAATAGTTATTTTTTTTTTTAAGTGTATGTTTTTTGTTTTTTTGCGTGATTATGACGCCGCCAGCTACAAGTGGCCGTGGTTTTAATTCAATTTTAGAAGGAGGCAATTCGGTTGAGGGGTCGTTATCACCTTTGGAGGTCTAATAATTCTTTATTCTATGAAAGCCGAATGCTATAGTTTGTTTTATTATTCATGCAAAGTATATTTTTCCAAGCAGACAGTCATGTTACCATCTTCCATGTTCCAATCTTGTAATGACCAATCCAGTGCAAACTTATCCCATGGCAATGATGCAATAATTTGGTTATCCCATGGCAATGATGCAATAATTTGGTTATCCCATGGCAATGATGCAATAATTTGGTTATCCTATGGCAATGATGCAATACCAATTATTTGATGGCTTTCCACCAATCAGAAACGAGTAAATCTCTTTTAAGCGACACGGCCGGCCTTTGATAACCCAGTCAGCTGCACTGGAGGGACCGCAGTGGCAACCCGGTAATCGTGGGACTTGAACCCCTGACCTTCGGATCAGTAATCCAGCACCCTACCATATATACCGAAGTATTATTGACCTCAGACTCGGTGGATATCAGTGAATAGTCATAATACTCACCTTTGGTGCATAACTGTTAATTTATTTATGTTGTTGTTTTTATTAAATTCCCCAATCATGGCGACTCTGTCCGTGTTAAGAAGTAGGCAGTCATGTGACCAAATTATTTGAATTATGTTATGTTTAATATAATAAAACAGTTGGTAGGAAATAAACACTTTCTGATGATTTGTGGTGCATGTGTGTAGCCGTAAGAGTTTGTCTGATTTCTCTGCAGGCGTTTTGCGAAAGCGACGATGCCAAAAGACGCCTGGTTGATTCCTACGAGCTCATGCTGGGTTTTTATGGCATCCAGTTGATGGACAGGGAAACGGGCGAGGTGAGACGCGCAGAGAACTGGAGGGAACGCTTCGCTAATCTGGAGCGGTGAGTCATGCTGTGTACACACACACACACACACACAAACAGGAAGATGTATTTATAGAAGAGAACTTGGGTTCATCACAAAATGTAGAAATGGAGGAAAGTAAAAGTGCTGCAGGGATGAATGTCTGCACTGGAGTTGGTGAAGCCCCGCCCACTGACCTGAGCATCGCACAGAATCTCTTGAGACGAATTTGCTTATCAAGTTAATGTTTATTTTCAATGCGGAATCTCAAAACACCGTAAACGGCGATAGGTTTATAAGTGCTTTCGTTAAAGCATATGCTTTGGAGAGACACGCTGTGACTCGTTGAACGTGTGGTGACTCCGCCCCCTGGCCAGGTAACATGGAGTGTTTTACCTGACTTTAGTGTTGTGCCAGTTCTGGGTCTTTACTGCTGCTGTTGTTTTTTGTTTTTTTTTCCAGGAACATGCACAACAACCTGCGGATCACGCGCATCCTGAAGTGTCTGGGCGAGCTGGGCTTCGAGCACTACCAGGCCCCGTTAGTGCACTTCTTTCTGGAAGAGACGCTGGTAAAGAAGACCCTGGGCAGCGTCAAGCGCAGCGTCCTCGACTATTTCCTGTTCGCCGTGCGCGACAAGTGCCAACGCCGCGAGTTGATCAGCTACGCCTTCCAACACTTCGAACCCAAAGACAAATTTGTGTGGTGTCCAAGAAAAATCCAGAAACGCTTCAAGAAAAAATCCGAGCCGAGCAGAAACAAGAGAGACCCAGAGAAACGAGACGACGACGAGTCGGCGCGGCCCGAAGGTTCATCGGTAGACCCAGAACCGAGAAGTGAAGGTTCTTCAGTGGATCCGGTTCCTCTGAATAACGGAAACCATGTCGATTACGGCGGGATGGGGATGGACGTCTCGGGCAGCGAAACCAGCACCGTTAAAAACGACGATGAAGAGGACGAAGATCAGATCGAACCCCCTGAAAACACGGCGTCGAAACCGGACGAGGACATGGCGGAAGTCAAGGATGACGAAGAACCTAAGAACATTCCTCCGTCTCAGAAAGGATCGCGTTTGGGAAAGCAAGTCGCAGAAAGTCCCAAACACACCAAGTCCTCGCCGCCTTCCAAACGGGAGGGGAAACCTCCCCGGCCCCAAGACAACACCGCTTCCGAAACTCCGGATCAGATCAAACCCTCGGAAGGCACTTTTCCCACAAGCTCGCCAGAGAAACCCCGTCGTTCAGACACAAAACACGGAGAGAAAATAAACTGCACGGACACGCCCGAGCTCACGGACACGCCCGAGGTCATGGACACCGAACCCAGTGGGGTGGATTCATAAAAAAGAAAAAGAAAAGAAACAGATGGATTAGAATCTGGATGGAGGGAAAAATTCTGCGATCAAAGAACACGAGGCTGAACGAGATGCACTTGATATTAAGATCTAAAAACAAATATTAATTTAAATCAGTTCTTCAGTTTGAAGAGCAGAATTTATCGTTCTCTTCTGTTGGTGTGTTGAGGTTAAAGATGTAAATGTTCACATAAAGGTTGGGTGGAGACATGGAGGCGTCGTGTCTTGGCTTAATTGGCTAATTATTTAATTTGCATTTTTTTGTAATTAAGTTATTTTCATTTGAGAACGTGATTAAAGCAGAAGGATCAAATTTGTGTGTGTGTGTGTGTGTTGTTTGGTGATCAATCAACGTCATGAGTTTAAAAAGTATAACTAGGCGTTTTCCTTTCGGCGCCCATGAAGACGGAATGCTTTTGATGACGATTCCTCAAATAATTCGGAGTCCTATGATCCGGTGAGTCGAACCAGAGTCTGGACTGCGCGGTGCTGTAACATTTAGTACGTCCACCGCATATCAAGGAAGTCCTAGTCCCACGCTCGGCGAGGAGTTTGGATGTTCCGTGCGTTTCCTGCGGGTACTCCGGTTTCCTCGCACGGTACAGGGATGTGTACGTTATGCTAATTAGCTTTTCCGAATTGCCTCTAGTGTGAGTGTGAATGGTTGTGTATATGTTGGTGCTGCAATGGTCTGGCAAGCTGTTTAGGGTGTATCCTGTCTTCGCCCTATGTCGGCTGAGATAGGCTCCAGGCTTCTAGAGGGTAAAGCAGTTCCACGAATGAATGAGTGATGAATCGATAGACAATTCTATGAGTTAGAACTTTTTTGAAGTTTCAGATAAAAATGTAGAAGATGGCACTTAAACAGGTTTTCCAATAAAGATCGAATTCTTATTATTAAATACAAAGTGCAGATTGACGGGCAAACCGGTTCTGTAAAAGGTTCCCGGATGGCATCCCGGATTGCGGCGCTGGCGGTGATGAAATGAAACATTCACCCGCCGGGATTTCTCTCCGGGAAGCTCTGGTGACTACACGGAATCCCAACGTAATGTTCATGAAAACATGATGACGTACTCCACCATTACGTCGTGCTTCAACTGTGGTTACAAATGCAGGTAAAGTCAGCACCATTTAATATTTACACAGGTCTGAGGAACCTAGATGGTACTTGCTTGGTGTTAAAACCCCCTATGTGTTCCAGTGTATTCCCCACGCTATCACACCACCCCCACCAGCCTGAACTGCTAACACAAGGCTGGTTGTTCTCATGCCGTTCTTCATACTGAAACGTTGCACCAGATGATGTCGTCTGCCGTCCTGTCTCAGTGAGTCCGGTGCCCACTCGAACACACAGGAGGGTTTTTTTTTTCCTACTTTTATGTATAAACTTTAAAAATTGCTGTGTGTAGAAGTCCAAGGAAATGAGTAGGTTCTGAAGTCACTCCGCCAAAATCTTTTTTTGCCACCGATTCTGGTGTTTGAATATGAGCTGAAGCTCTCGACCTCCTGATTTCACGCGCCGTCCGACTGCTGCGTCACCTGATCGGCCGATTGATGAACATGGAAAAGAGAAGGTGTCCCTAATTAAGTGTGTTGTGGTTATAAGTGTTCAAAGTCGAATTGTGTTTGAATTCTTGTTAGAACAATAGAATGATTTCCTATTTCCTGATTCACCTGTTTTTTTTATATATTTCTTTATTTTTTTATTTTTTTATCTCACGTCTTCATTGCTTGAATTTTTACCAAAAAATGTACAATGACGAAAAGTCCTGAAAAGCATTCACAGGCATTTAAAACATTCAGGGAGATTTCTCTCCCTGCTGTAAATGCAGCCTGTAGATCTGATCTGAAATGTAAATCGAAACCGAGCTTTAGCAAAAAATAAATCACCATGTTGACTTGAAATGTTTTCTGTGTGAGCATTGATGAGAAGCTTGACCTTTCTTTTGTGTAGCCTCTAAAGCGATGTGAGTTGGAAAAAATAAAGAAATAACAAAAATCAGGAAGATCTATAAAAACAGAAAGTTTGCAGTGTGCAAGAGACGGTATGAACAGGATATTTTAAATTATTGTCTCCACCAGCAAGTCATATTTTCACCCGTTTGTTTTGTGTGCACACAATATAACTCAAAAAAGGTATGCACAGATTTTCACAAATAATTTTTTGAGTAGTGTCTGGTAAG
>JBCNYG010000003.1:27871714-27881729 GCA_039654305.1 Porochilus rendahli | reverse complement strand
TTAATTAGCCTAATTAAACTAGGGTCATGGGGAGCCTGGAGCTCAGTCGACTCTGAGCGAAAGCGGGGTGTCAATCCATTGCAGAGACGACACACACACACACACACACACACACACACACACACACAACCACTTACATTCACACTCACACCTAAGGGCAATCTGGAACAGCTAATTAGCCTAATGTTCTATAGAAAGAAGATAGATTTAGACACTTTGATATCTTTATTATCACAACTGAACCAAATTTCCACTCATAGTAGATTTTTTTTGCCTACACAGCCAGAACATAGTGAATAAAGCATGAGGGGACGTTACGTATTCAGCACTGTAGTATGTGACTCTACTTTCTTGGTTAAATCACACAAGTCGAAGGTGAACCTGTTCTCCAGGCGAACCCGTGCAGGTGGGTTGAGTCTGGAAGCAAGAGGAGGGACCCTCTGGTGATGGTTTCTGTCTCTCGTTGTATCCGCGACGTATCTCAACCTCACGATCGGATCACGGGGAACTGCTGTATTGGCATCCGGCGTTGACATGCTCGCTGCTAAACTACTTGGATCACTGTAAAGAAGCATTTTAACTTCCTGACCATCCTCAGATTCTTGGTTACTAGGCACCGGAACAAGTTGTGCATCTGTGGGTAGAGATGACGACGACGACGATGCCGACGATGATGATGAGGATGCACCTGGCTGACACACAGGTGACATGTTCAGAGATGGACACACCTTGAAGCTGTTTTTAACCTTTTGGTCTGTAGTTGATGGTGGATTTAACCCGACCTCTTCAACAACATCCTGAGATTCCATATGGGACTGAATAATGTGCTGAAGGTGTGTGTATTCAACGTCGTTCATTTCCATGAGGTTAAACTCAGAGCTGATGTCCTGACCTTGATCGCATCTCTTCTGACTGACGGACTCGGATACGTACTGACCCATAGGAAGTGTCACGTACGACGTCTTGCATGCTACTGATGTGGTCATGCTTTAAAAATATAACAAACATATAAATAAAAGAACACACCAGTACAACATATTTCATATTGTGTAGCTTGGTAGTTTGATCAAGGATTTAAATCATAACAGGACGTTTCTAATTAAATGAACAAATATTAGACTTATTGTTAAACCTTTTAAAAAATCTAATACGAGCCAGATAAAATTTTAATCATACATTTTAGATCCAGATCTGAAGCCTTTCATACACTCCCTCCCCTCCCTCACTAAGTTGCGAGGGGAAGCTGGAGCCTGTCTCAGCCGACAACGGGCGAAGGCGGGGTACACCCCGAACAGCTCGCCAGACCATAACAGGGCCAACACACATAACAGGGGCGACTTGGAACAGCTAATTAGCCTAATGTGCATGTCTTTGGACTGTGGGAGGAAACTGAAATACCCGGAGGAAACCCAGACGAGCACAGACAGAATGTGCAAACTTCACACTGAGCCCAGACTCGAACCCAGGGCCTTCTTTCTGTGAAGTAGGTGTGCTAACCACGACACCAACATACCAACTAGTGTCCATACATTATTTATAAAATAGAATTACACGATTAAAATTGTGGGCTTTTTTTGTTTGCATGTCCTACCAGTATTTCCAGGTACTCCGTTATCCTCTCATAGCCCAAGAACGTGCACATTAGACTAATTAGCTGTTCCAAATTGCCCCAAGTGTGAGTGTGTGTGTTGGCCCTGTGAAGGATTGTTGACGTGCACAGGGTGTACCCCACCTTCGTCCAGAGTCGCCCGAGATAGGATCCATCCTCCCTGAAAACCTGGCAGGATTGAGAGGTTTTGCAATTTAAGGAGAGAAAAAAAATTAATAAGTGAACATATACAACACAACAGGCAAGATGAGAGGCATCCGACTGTCCTGATACTTGATAATGTGGTGCAAATGTGTACGTCTTCATAATATTTTATTTTCAACATATTCCCCCTCAGTGAAGCCCCCAATACTGCGTCGTAACATTTATTTTAGTTTAATGATAGTTAAACTGGTTAAATTTTGGTTACTTAAATTGTTGTGTGGTGTTTATTTTCTGTCACAAAAAAGTGGCTAGCATGTTGCTAATACTGAAATTGGTCTCGCACGCCTCTCGCTCTCAAACGCCTCGCGCATAACATTGTTATTTTTCGTTTATTCTGTCACTGTGGTATGTAATTTATACAGAACCTTGCAGCGAGAAACTTTCACAAAAAATCTATTAAATAATTTCACAATTGTGCTACTTTTTAAGCTCCTGGAGCAGTAATGTTTTACCGAGATGCTAACATGCAGCTAGCTCGCCTGGAAACTTTAACTACATTTTGGTATTACAAAAACCCATTTTTAAATTATTTTAAAGAGCAACAAACCTGGAAAGGTGATCAGTTCCGACCAGTTTGGAACAAATTCACCACAATAATATTAATATAAATTATTATATTAAGAACCTGACGTTCATTTTCTGTCACGAACGGTCACCTCGAGTCCAAGTGAGTAACGTCAGGTGTGGGTTGCCAGGTCTTCTAAAATCCACAATTCAAAAAGACCAATTCAGTCCTACATGATCATTTTTAATTTACAGATGATCCACCTGGGATAATTTTAATAATTTAAATCCTGGTACAGAGGACCAATCAGCTTGCTCAGTGTGAAATATACTAAAAACTTTTACAATAGCCAAATTTCTGAAATGCTAGATTCATTGTAGTTTAGTAAGAATTCTCTTTATACACCAAGATGCCGAAATTAAGTTTCTTTTGCTCTTAGTGCATTAATATCAGCGTCCAAACTCTTCATCTTCAAACACCCACCTTGGTTCCATATTACCAAAACAATTCCAGAATTTTGTAATGCAAATGGATCACTATTATATGAACTGTGTAAGAATAATCTCAGTCAGACAAACTGAAACAGATGGTCTTAAATTAAAAGAAATTTAATCTAATAACCTTCTAAAAAATAAAATTCAACCCATGAAAAAAAAATCCACCAGATTTTATTTTCATTCTTTAATTAATTAAATCACTACTTGACATGATATCTTGCGATTCTTCATGTGAGCTTTTTACTAACAGTACATCCCTATGCCTTGCACTGCTTCTGTGGGAAAGTTTATAAAACATACAAACCTAAATGTACACCAGTATTTACATCAGTTGAGAACATTATTTAAATGTCACTATTCACACAGAATTCCCAAATTCTTTAATAAATCTGTACACCTTCACAACTGGCACCTCAGACTATACATATATACAGACTTAAACTGTTTTTCAGTTTATTTGGTATACAGATATAACAAACAATAAACTGGCATCTCTGTTTAATATTATTAAAATAATTTTCAAAAAAAAAATTTTTTTTTAGAATTTCCAAGAGACTCAGTGATGTTACTAGAAACAAAAAAAAGATATCTTGAAAAACTAATTGCTTAACCTTACAGCCCACACAAACAAAAAGTTGCAGAAATGTCATCACTAATTAAACCAAATTGTTATAAAAAAATAAATTAACTGGGGGGGGGGACTATAAAGAAAATTCATACTTCATGTGTTTCTGACAAGCTGAATATTGAGCATATTCTCCATTTTCATATGAATGTTTGGCTTTCATGCTCTAAAATCAGCCATTCTGGTATTTTTTCTGTTCTTTGTTTATCTGAGAAACGTCTTAATTCAGAGACCCATCCGTGTGCAACCTGACTGTAGAACTTCTGAACTGGGACCAGATTCTAATGTGTCCTCCATCATTGCCTGCTCTGGTCTCTGCCAATCCCTCTTTCAACAATATCCACTTTTTTAAACTTCACTCACTACTCTGAGCCCTTTTTGCACTGCTAGAACCCGATCTTGTCCCTTAACACCATGGTTTGCCAGGACTCATAAATTACAATCTCTTTCATTCCTCCATCCTGACAGGTTCCTCATTTTTGGTTGTTTGAACTATCAAAGCTTCCTGACTTGACACCTCCTTCCCCAGGTCATCCATCAGTACTCCAGCATGGGTAGTTTAACATGCTTCTACTTTCTCGGGTTGTGAAATCTAATTGGGCCACCAGGGGGTGTTGGGAGCAAAGGGCCAGACCGCCGGAAAGGGCGCATATCTGCTTCCTTGTTTGGGCCGTCCGATCGTATCCTCGACTGCATCAGATTTTGAAGCTCGTTTGCTTTATGCATATGTGGCCTTGGAGCTTTAGAGGTAGAAGGCAGCGAAAAATGGCGAGAACATGTTTTCTCCTCTGACAATTCTGGGTTCCTGTTAGGAGGCATCTTCTGGTCACGGAAATGAGGGGATCGCGCTCTCGGAGCCCTGGAATTCTGAGGTAGGTTGAAGCGTGGACCTCTCAGTTGAGCAGCTCTTTCACTTCCTCTGCTACTTTCGAAAATATTAGGCTTTCCAAAATGTGACTCGACAGTTTCCCTTTCTGTTGCTGAATCGTCAAACTGATGACATCTTTTCACACTCATCTCACACATTCCTGGAAATTGAGATCCTTCGGGTTGGTTATGTAAAGGGTTTCTAGCATGAGGTGGACTCCGGGTTCGCACAGGACGAGGAGTCAGATTCCTGTGACCTCTTGGTTCTTTTGGACTATCATTTCCAAAATTCTGACCATAATTCCTTGGATCTTTTGAATACTGACGCGGTGGGTGCCCAATTTCTGCCTCATCGAATTGAGGATCATAGTGTCTTGAGTCATTAAAATTTGGTTGGTCTGAATCTCTACCATCAAGCATACTTTCATGAAACTGTTGATGTGGGCCGTGCCCTCGAATGTGCCTGAATTCTAAAATTGATTCTCTATCAACTTGGTAAGGTACATCATACACCCAGGAATCATCAATATCTTGTAAATGAGGATCACTGTGGTCAAGTTCTCTTCGTGGTGACCCTGCAAAGTCATCTGAACCATCAAACATGTCAGGACCTGTAATGCTGGGTCCAAAATTCTGTGATCCAGGACCCTCAAAGATTACAGGTCTTGGGAATTGTCTCTTTGCTCCAGAAGGCTGGGGCGAAGATCCATCAAACATCCTAGACACTGGGCTTGGGCCTCTTGGTCTAAAGCTTCGAGGCCGAGAGTCCTCAAACACTCTAGGTACAGAGGTTGGACCCCTTGGTCCAAAGTCTGTTAATTTTCCAGAATCATCAAAGAAACTTGGTCTTGAAACTCTAGGACCTGCAGGTCGACGGCTCTCAAATCGTTCAGGGTGTGGAGGTCTGGGAATCCTGGGCTGCACTGCCATTTGAAATCTAGGACCATCGATCCGATTCTGCAGGCCTCTCCACTGACCCTCAGGCACTTTTGGCCTAAATTGGTCTCTAGGTTGCATATTTCCTTGTTTATCGTTTTCCAACTGTGGCAAATCAATGCTTGCCATGGTGTGAGCACCTTGTGGTGCAAGGTCTCTGGGCTGTGAAGTTTTATCCCTTTGGGGTGCATCCTTTTTCCATAAATACGGTGACCTCTGTGGCAATCCTTTTCGAGGATTTCTGAAATAAGCCTTATTAGACATTGGAGAATCATCTCTCTCTACCTTAAGCGTTTCGTGAGGAAGCCGGTCAGACTCCTGGAATAAAGACTGCTCATCATTACCATAACTGGCCTTATTATTATGTAATACATTTCCTCTCTGACTACCATGCTGATGTCTGGTGTTACAGGACGTATCAGTCCCATCTTGATGTGTTGATAATTCAGATTCTGTCTTCTTGTTGTGAGAACCTTCTCTATGCAATGGATTTGTTTGGACTTGAACTGGTTCTAACTGGTCTTGATTACTTTGAGAAGTAAGACCACAAGGTAGATTAGAGGACGGTTCTTCTTTATTACATAATTTATCAGTTTCAGATTTTGTAATATCAGCTTTCTGTGTTTTGGTTACATTTGGCTCTATAGTTGCAGAAGACTCATTCTGAGGTTGTGTGGATGCTACACTGCTTGCATCGTCTGTAGATCTAGTGTTGGGCTCATTCGGATGCCTGGATGCTGATTTCTCTTCTTGATTAGACTGATTATTCTCCAGTTCTGGAGAAGTTCTACTCCGAGTTGAGCATGATCTTGATGAAGAATACTGCCTGTCCCTCCTACTACTATATCTTGACGACGTACTCCTGTGATGGTGCCGCTCTTTCTCCCTTGATGATGCTCTTTCTGACCTGCGACTACGACTGCGACTTCGTCTGGAGGACCGTTCAGAAGAACGTCGACCACTTCTATGGTGCCCATCATCTTTCGACTGATCCGAGGTCCCCTTTTCATGGTATGACTTACGTGTCTCATGTCTCGACTGCCTTTGAGGAGAACTGTGATACTGTCTCCTGGACGTTCGACTCTGTCTATTTCTTCCCGAATCCTTTGATGGTGAACGGTAACGTTGAATGTTCTCGTTTCCAGATGAGGAAGAAGCACCTTCTTGCAGTTCGGACACGCCAAGATGCGAGGTTTGTTCTGAATTCCTCACAGGATGCAACGCTGTTGTCCCAGGTTTGAAAGACCTCGTATCGTCTAAGTTGCCTGACACACCTTGAGCATTATTTGACGAGTCTTGTTCTGGTGGACTGATTTCCAGTAACTTGCTCTGAGAACCTTGCCTTTTTTCATGTACATTTTCATTGTCAATAGGACCCATAGCGGATGGATTGACAGGATTCTCCCTTACGAGTCTATATTGCCTTGGATCTCTATTCAGATTAATTGCCGCAGCTGCTGGTGTTTTTTCCATTTCTTGATCCGATTCCCTTCCAAAGCTTGGTGGTGGTGACATGAGAGCATCTGAGACGGAAAAATGGGCCATGGAAACACCAACGGCTGCTCTCTGAAGACGCAAAGCCTCCTCCTGCTCCTCAAGCTGGCGTTTCTGTTCCTCTATCTGCCGGTTCAAGTCTTCTAGCATTTTCTGCTGCTCAGACAATGACATCATTGAAGACTTCCCAATATTAGAGGTTTTAGATGTATCATCAGAGAGGTAATTCTGCATCTCTTCAAAGACCGTCTCATCCTCTGGATCATAGGCTATGTCGTCCTTCACTGCACAAGTTCCTACTAATGGTTTTGGATTAGAATGTTTTATAGGATTGTTTGAATGGACCGGATCTAATTTATTTTTCAAATTATATTCTTCTTCCGGATCATAGGGCCTATCATTATCTCCATTGTTACCATTATCCCCTTTCATTATATCCATGTCATTTGAAACAGCAGGTAGAGGATTAGGTTTTGACATTTCAACTGGTTTTACTGGAGTGAGATATTCATATTCTAATGCTGGATCATACTCTTCCTCAGGATCATAGGGTCTACAGTTATCATCTATCTCCACTGCAGCCTTAGGAGTTTGGCGATACTGTTGAACAATGGGGTCTACAGTCGGTAAAGGAACCGCTGGTGTTGCTTCTGTGGTATTCATAGTAAAACCAGGGTCCTGTTTTTTACCAAATATGGTGTTAAGAATGGTTTGGAGTGGGGTTGTCGAGGTGGAAGAAGTGCCACATAGTGGTGGGACGCTGGATGACGTCATTTTCGCAACATCTGCACGGGTGGACACCGGAGGAGTTACTACAGCACGGATACTAGAAAGCAATGAAGTTGCAGAAGGAGGGTTTAAGGACGAAAATGAATCAGGTGATCTCACAGATGGTGGAGAGTCAGGTGGAGTGGTGCTGATTGCGATATCTGGATCATAAGGTTCATCATCATGCGTCACATCAGGAACTGCAGGTTTGGTAGGTGGGTTCATCAGCTGAGGATCCTGTGGTAACTGTATTCTTGGTTTCTTCTCATCAGTGTCTTGCGTTTGCGCTCCGGGACGCTTCAGTTTCTGACAAACTGCCAGGCCAATTAGAAGATTGGGGTGATTCTGTTCAAGTCCTGATGGATGAGATTGATAAAAATCAACAATATGCAGAAGAATACGCCAACATACTCATTATCAGAAGCAGCTGACAGCTCATAACTTAATTACCTGGGCCATTTATTGGCAGCAATACAGAAGGAATCAACTCGTTTGCACATAAAGGAATGAGATAAAGATCTTTAATATTGTTGGAAATGTTCGAAACCACCCCGAATCGCCTGCGACTGTTGAAGTATGAAAACAGGGAAACATATGCAACCTCTTCTTCGTCAGATGCAGGGTAAAATCGTATTAAAGACAGCTCCTGCAGGTAAAAACACACAAACAGAAGCAGTGTATTAATAAAATTGTAATAAAAATTTAGATAGTACTCAGAAATTTTTTTTTTAGAAGTGAGGTGATTAGGTTTACCTTTGTCAGAGAGGTCTTTACTCTGTCCACATATTCCCAAACTGTTTGTGGTAATATCCGACCACCAACGTGGATGGTATCTGGCAAGTCCTAGAGAGAAGAAAGCAAAATATTAGTTTAAACAAGTGGCGAGGATTGTTCAACAGATCAAACAAGGCCAAATCCTTGTACCTTCTGCGAGACCTTGGAATTTTAACCATGCACTGCACCTTTACACAGATTCGACCAATTACTGTATTATACCGCATGGTTCACCAATCAGAACAGTTCCTGTTGAAATGTTGAACCATATGGCACCGTACATTACTTCCTTGTTTATGCGTTGGAAGACATCAAGATGTGAACATGTGCGGAACTATTTTTTAACCTCCCATTTTTCTCCCTAATTCAGCTGTATCCGATTCCCACCCATCAAGTTTTGCGTTCCCTATCACACGACCTCCACCAACCAGGGAGGGGCGCAAGCAAGCACATGCCCCCTCCGTGACATGCAATGCTACCACCAACCATTTTCGAACTGCTGCACCGGTGTATTTGGGAGCGGTCTAACACACTCGGAGGAAAAGCGCTATCCGCCCCTTCACAGACGGACGCCCATGATTGGCTCGTGATCGCTGTGAGTGACAGGGAAGTGAGCGTATGCCATCCCATCCCATTTGAATTTACAGTAATTCAAATTATGGTAAGAATGACAAAGAATGTCAAATTATGGTAAGAATGACAAACCTTTTTCAGAACCTCTGCAGACCCTGAGATTATGCATCCCTTTGTAACAAACTTGGCCACCAACTGCATGTTAAGAAACCCTTTCCATATCGTATCTTGTCTGGACAGGAAGTGACTCGTCTCGTTGTCTGCTGGGGCACGAGTGCTCGGCAACCTGGGAAAATAAACCCAAAACCATGACTGGCGTAACGAAATGCATTGTCATATGTTGACCCTTAATGCTCTCTGACAGATGAATCACCTTGCAGTGAGGGTTGGTGAACTGTAAAAGCTTGGAACAGGTGGGGCGGAGGGCTTTGTTAGAATAGATTTGAGCATGGGTGGAGGAGGCGCTGGTGGCTGCAGAGGCTCGGCTGCTTTCGCTTCCTCAGCGATCTTAGTGTCGATAGGTACACTGGTTAGAAGCTTGGGTGAGTCTGGAACAGGAACAGGACCAGGACAAATAGCAGGAGCAGAAGCTGGAGAAGGCACTGGAACAGTAGAAGCAGGAACAACAGAGGGAGTAGGAGCAAAACGGTATCCTGCTGTCCGTGGATCCCTCCTTGTAATGGTCACTACGGAAACCGCAGGGATTACAGGCGGAGAAAAGTCCTTTGGGGTTGTCTCAGCGGAACAGTCTTCTGTAGTTGGAGAAGCAGGAGACTCCGTAACGCTGGAATCATCTCCAAGTGCAGCAGGTGGAGGAATTTTATCAGATAAAAGGACGGCACATGGAGGTTTCTCCTCCTGTTCGTTCTTCAGCTCGACTTCTTTGAGCGTCTTAGCTTCAGGGTCCTCGCCAGTGGAAATCTGACCTACGGTATGGTATAAACAAAGTGTTTATGGTAAAACTAGCTGCATAAACCCTTCGGGTGTAGAAGTTTAAAAGTCAGTGATGTAAAAGCATACCAGTACAAATCCGGCATTTGAGGTCAAAGAGGTGAGCTTTGTGTTCTGCCGTTGTGTCTTTTAGCATGCTGCTGATGATGTCTGAGACCGCAGTACTGGGTTTCTTCATTTGGGCCTGTATGGCCTGAACATATATATACACA
>JBCNYG010000003.1:27861368-27871617 GCA_039654305.1 Porochilus rendahli | reverse complement strand
ATACAATAAAAATAAGTCTGTACAGACATGGTTTCTAAATCTTTAAATAATTATTCGAGAACTAATTCTGAAACTTTGTTAAAAGATACTTTTGAACAAATTCCCATGGCTCACCGATGATGGCGTGGACATGGTGTCACTTTTGCATGTTTTGTTCTCGGACACCGATAGAGGTTGCTCCAAGTCTATGCAAACAGGAGATGGTTGTTCCTTCAGAGTTGGACAATTAGTTGTATTTGCCTGGCAAGAAAGATAAGTTTGTTCGGATACAGTCTGGTTGGTTTACATTTAGAAAATAGAACATCACTGTATATGTTTACACCCTCACCAAGACAACAAGTGGTACCTGAACAGACAGAAGCTCCTGATCACTCATACGGGTTAGTTTAAACGGTGTGATGTGTCCCTTTACAACCTGGTAGAAAAGGCCCTAAGAAAACAAATTAAGGTTGAATAAAATATAAGTAGAAGCATACACAGGTTGTACTATAAGATACTGGGAAAAAAATTTTAATCATTTATTAAAAAAAAAAAAAAATTGGGTAAGACATGTTGGCATCAACATGGTCAACAATGCACCATGATAATAAGGAAACCATGCTTATCAGAGTTGATCTTTGATTGATCATGAAGGATGACGATGATAACTGACTGGTCATGTGGGAAAATGACTATCAGTGATTTTTTGTGAAAGTGGTTTTCAGTGATTGGTCTTGGGGGCCCATGGTGATCAGTGATTGGTCATGGGGGCCCGATGGTTACTGGTAATTGGTCGTGAGGGCCCATGGTGATCAGTGATTGGTCGTGGGGGGCCGATGGTGATCAGTGATTGGTTGTGGGGGGCCAATGGTTACTGGTAATTGGTCGGGGGGACCCATGGTTATCAGTGATTGGTCGTGAGGGGCCGATGGTTATCAGTGATTGGTCATGAAGAGCCATGGTTATGAGTGATTGGTTGAGAGGGAGCGCAGTTATAATTGACTGGTCATGGGGACCATGGTTATAAATGATTTGTCATGGCAAGCCGTGGTTATCAGTGATTGGTAGTGAGTGAGCAGTGGTGACTTAGTGGGGCAGTGGTGGCTTAGTGGTTAAGGTGATGGGTTACTGATCCGAAGGTCAGCAGTTCAATACCCGCCATCACCACTGTTGGGCCCTTAACCCTCAATTGTTCAATTGTATAAAAATGATCATTGTAAGTCGCTCTGGATAAATCTGCAAATGCTGTAAATGTAAATGATTGGTTGTGAGGGAGCATGGTTATCAGTGATTGGTTGTGAGGGAGCATGGTTATCAGTGATTGGCTGTGAGGGAGCATGGTTATCAGTGATTGGCTGTGAGGGAGCATGGTTATCAGTGTTTGGCTGTCAAAAGCGCAAGTCAGGCGTTCGACAGCAGCAGTTGCAGGAGTAGTAGTCAATCACTAGTGTGCTGAAAAGCTACTAAATTTGTGACGTTTTATTCTTCATTAAAGTTACTAAAGGGCTCCAAGTATTTAATCCTGAAGCAGGGTTTGGCCGATGTCAGACTTAACATTCTTAAATGTGGATCATCATTCTCAACATTAAACACACCTTGTTCTTGGGGTCTTTCAAGCTCAAGAGCAGAGATCTGTATTTAACCTTGTACTTGTTGTCAGTAGTATAGTACATGTTGAACATCTCTCTCTCAATATTTACAGCCAGCTTTTCCACCAGGCTCTCAGGAATCTCCAAATCATCGCTGTCGTTCATCCTAATAATAAAGAAAACTGTCTCAGTAAAGCTCTTGTTCAAACTGACTATCATCATCTAGCATTCTGACCTAGGCACTGTATCGCTGAAATAAATAAATAAATAAATAAATAAGACTTTCCAGCCCTGCTCTACAGAAAAATCCAAACAAGTCGCTCTGTCTGACCTTTTCAGCAAGGTGTCGGTGAGAGAGCGCCTGATGTTCTGTCTCATCTGCATGTTTGGATGCGTTTGGAAAGGTCTGGATGGAGGGACGGGAGCAGGAGGGACGGGCAGGACTCGTACCTCTGGAGCCGAGTTGGGGGCTTGGGGTACGTTAGGTGCAATTTCAGACTGGCTTGGCTTCTTTGGAACAGTGAAGACGGCCTTGTTGACTTTGGGAGCTTCGTTCAGGAGCTGGCGAGATACAGAGAGACGCGGAGACCCTGGCATGGTTTTCCTGGCTCGGCTTGGAGGTGGATTTGCGCCAGGTTTTTTGAGCGGTGGAATCGATGGAGCTGGTTTCTCATCGGCTGTTTTATCGGCAGGAGCCTCTGGCGGAGCAGATGGATTCAAAGTGTCGATCGGAGCAGAGGTCGCTGTATTATTTGGTTTGCTTACTGCAGCCTCTTTTTCTGAGTATGCTGATGCTAAAACAGAGCAAACAGGACAAATTTTAACCTGCAGTAGGTTGCTGGATGTCTGGATTTTAGGTGTTTGATTAGTGGTAACATTTATTCTGCACTTCATAGTAAATATTTCTTTATTTATGTTCAAGAAAAGATCAGAAATTGTGAATCATAAATCAGAAAGTTACGACAGTACTGTCATTACACGGTGCACACTTACATTCAGATTTACAAAACTAAATTCTCATCTACAACAAAATCACTGTGGCCAAATGTCATTTCAGAAAAAATGAAACCAAAGCACTGGACATGATGCATCACTCGGTATGCCTCGAGTGTAAACCTTTATAGTGTGAACTTGAAATGTGATCCTGATCTTTCATCTGTGTCCTTGAAACCTGTTCCAGTTCATGGCCATGTTTTCATAAGTGGTGAAGGATTGTGCCAAACCCATGCAGGTGCTCATCCTGCAGAGTGTGCATGAGATTTTGTGTGGACTGCCTTTACAGACACAGACTACGGTGAAAAAATAAGAACTCTCAGCATAACTGATTCGTGTGAGACACAGGCATGTCGTAGTCGAATGATATGATGCGCTGCAGTGTTCGCCGAACAAACAGAAACAAGGAGGCAAGATGCTTTGTCCTCAATGATCGTCGAACCAGTCATGTTACACAAAAATTCGAACGGCCACAAGAACTGTAAGGAAATCTTTAAAAGGAAATCAGACCCAAACTTAATAAAAGCTTGCATGCATAGTTTATCTGTTTCTATTAAGAAACTTTTTCCCCATTTAGAGAATAAAAAAGACCAAGTACTCCGCATACAGGGGGCGACATCAGAACGCTAAAAGTCACAGGCTCATCTCGAACCCCTGTCGACAACACAAAACTAATTTGGTACTATTTCACACATGAATTGTATTAGTGGAAGATGCATTTTATTCAGACGTTCATTAGCTTCTATTGAAATTTGTTGGATTCATATCCAAACAGTTATTACACACATATTATTATAGCACATTTGGCTGCCTATAATGGTTTACACTGACATGTGGCATGTAAAACCCTGAATGGTTTGATCAGGAAATGGGTGACTAATTCTGATGCTCACCACATCCGTAAATATTTGATCTGCGCTGCCGCTAAATTCTATAATACATACTGAATGTTGTACACGTCAAGTCAAAGTAATGTCACTATGTTGGCTGTTGGTGCAAGCGTCCCTTTACATCAAGAAAAGTATCTTGTATTGTTATATCCACCCCTACTGATGTGTACAAGCGTGTACCGCCCATGAGTAGAGAAAAACTAAATGGCAGTGGGATACACCAGACCTACTTAAAAAAAATAAACCTCCAAAAAAATACTAAAAAAAAACTAAAGAAACAACAAAACCTTTCCTCGGTCATCTTGGGCTGTGTCTCACAACGAGAACTCCTACTACTCAAGAACTTTCAGGTGACTGGTGCAAAAAAAACTTTCAATTTTTTTTATATATTAGGATTTTCAAAACATTTGTACAGGATAAATAAGCTCTGCATTATTTCCTTGGATGCATTATATTTGCACCCAAGAGAAGAAAAAAGAAATTATTTTCAAATCAGTGCAAACTTAAGTGTCGTTTAATTTTTTAAAAATTGGTGATTTATTTGGTGCCTCTTCCAGCTTGCAGGTTCTTAGTAAAGATCGCAAATATTTATTGTATTTATTTTGTAAATGCAGATACGTACTATGTATATGGGTATGCCTATAAAGGCGGATTAAATATTTTTATAAATTACAAATTCGCAGTACCCTGACTGGTGTACAATATTTTATGTCAATATTTTAAACTGGCTTTCAACTAAAGATACTAAGATTGATCAGACACCAATTTTAGCCTTATTTATAAAGTCTACATCCTGTTGCAATACACCAATATATAACAGTTAAAGCACAAGATTAAAATTGGGGTTCTCATTTATTCAGATTGTATTATTTGCAAAATTTAAAAAATAATAAATATTACATTAAAATAATTTTTTTTAAATTTCATGAAATAAAAATTTTAAATAATTTTAAATAATGTTTCCTAAACATTTCTTAGATAATGAAGGCTTCTAAGGTGATTTTATCTAGGTGATTTTATCCTGGTCAAAAGGGAAGTGAAGGGGGCACTACCTGGAATATTTAAGGATCTCCTTACAGCTTTTAAGACTGCAGCCATGTGAAACACTTAAATAAATAAACATCCGGAAAAATAAAACACCGCAGATCTCCTGGTACATATTTCCTCAAATTAATAACCATGTACTGTATCCGGAACATGTTGAATAACAATTTTAAAGGTGTACTTGATGTCTTTCCCTGTAAAGAGAGGGAACCACTAGAGGGGAGTAGTGAGCTTTCAATAACGAGTGGCATTGATTTAATATGGACTTGAGAAGCTGGGATTGGACCCAGTGAGAATTACAAAGCCTTGACCGGATAAAAAGCACATGGAAACATGGCTGAACTGAAAGACCGACCTCTTAGATGCAGGAATACATCAGCACATCAGACGCAGCTGGGTGTGGAAGCACATGTGGACATGAATGGAAGTGCACAAGACTGACTGGAAGCATTTCCCTAAAGTGTAAGCTTTAAAAGTCTTAATCGGTTAATAATAATAATGTTATAATGTAATATTAATACAGGTGTATTGTTGAAACAATTCCAGTCTTGCCTGAGTGAACACCACCGTTTCGCCATTTCTCCATATAATATCTCATCATCTCCGGAATTGAGGGTTTTATCCTGGAAGTCATCAGATCTTCTGTGTGGTCTCCAGAACCAGCTGATATCCGAGATATTTCTGCGCCAATCTCTAGCTATTTTGACATCCAAAGCAAATCCATTTAAAATATTTTTTGTGCCAAATGAATCACGCTAAAACGTAGGTGGAAGCTAAAATCACAACCGATGGGTTTTGGGTTGTTTAATTAGTTAAATATGACACAATATCTGAGCTAAGGTGACAGTGAGAAGTTTTCTTTAGTAAGAAATTGACACCTAATCATTATTAATATTATTACTATTATTATTCTACTAAATGTTTTGTGTGTATGGTAGCATGAAAAGTAGAGGGAACCAGAAACATCTGGCAAGTGTCACTGAGATGTAAAGTTTTGCGAGCAGATGATTATTTTGATCACTTGTTCTACTAAATGCTGCTAGCTTAGCTATCTTTGTGTTGTACATCATTTCTTGTAAACTGCTTGTGTAGCGTGTATAATCCACATGTGAAAGTAAAAGCCGTTGCTAAAAGTAAAAAAGTGTGCCACCGAGTTTTGGAAAAGTGTTTTTTTGACACTGTGTATGCTCACCAAAAGAATCAATAAAACCTTTATATAGTTTAGATCTCATTTCCATCAAGTTGCGATGAAAAGTGAGCATCATCTGGCCAGAAAGTTCAACAAATTTCGCATGAACGCTAAAGGGGCTTGATTTATTTTTTTTAATACCACTCTGCTCATTTCCATGGAAGCAAGAAAGAAGAGAAAATATGCAGATGATCCATCCTTTTCAATCTCCATGTCATTTTCACCAAGGCCTGACTTTATAGAAGAATGTCTACAAGGCGAATGTGCCCGCCCAAAAGGCCATGGCACGGAACACTAACTGGCTATGACCTAAATGTGATTCGATGCAAACAATAATACATCGCATCCAGTTTAAGGCATGGAGTGTGAGCAGGCAGGTTAGTGTTGTGGTGCAAACTTCAAAATTACTGTGATTCGAATCTCAAGTGGACTTGAGCTAAACAAAGGGCTTCTTCTTTCCTCCAGCAGAAGGTTAGACGTGCTAAGACGCCCCCTGCTTGTTCAGAAGGATCTACATTTACTGTAATGGCATTTGGCAGATGCCCATATCCAGAGTGTCTTGCATTTTGTATAAAGTCCAGTCTAAACAACTGAGCAGTCGAGGGTAAAAGGCTCAACAGTGGTAGTTTGGTGGTACTTGGGCTAGAAGCACCAGCCTTAACCCCTGAGCCACAGGTTCTCGTGTTAAGCTTTGTGTGAGGTGGTAATGAGATTATGAATGTTGTTTTTCAGGTTATAAATGCTTATCTCTGGTACGATGCATTCAAGGGTTTTTTTTTTTTATACCTTTAGTATAGTTAATTTAAAAAAATATATATATATAGTTTTTTAGTGTATGAAAACATGATTATTAAGAAGTTACTGGTGGTGTTGATGTGGTACTTTGACTTTTGACCCTGAACACAGACACTGAAGTGTAATCACTATATAAAGCGTACCATGTGGGAGCTTTCTTGAAGTAGAACAGAGACAAAAATTCACCGGATGTTTATCAACTGACTCCAAGTATATTTCAGACCAGCTTGGATTCATCAGGGGTGACAACAGTGGTGTAGTGATTAGCATTGTTGCCTCTCAGAAGAGACCTTTTCATGTAGAGCTTTTTCTGTGCTTGCAGGGGTTTCATCCAGGTACTCCGGTTTCCTCCCACACTTCAGGAAGGCGACCAGGCCAGTGGTTCACTTGTAAGAACAGGATTTTGACTGATTTCGACGTAGTCAACAGGACAGGGTGTATGCTCTTCGTCCCAGCTTTGCACACAATCGAGCAGTGGATGCTTAGAAAACGTGTGTGTGTAAAAAATAAATAAAATAAAAAGTTAGGAAGCTACTAAAGAGAAATGACAGACAGCTATTTGAGGCTGAAGGGGAGCTCTTTGATCAAGGATAAGTTGACGGATGTACACAAGAGCTGAGACTGTGAAAATGAGGGAAACATGATGGACTGTAATTACCTTTTCTTGCCTTGTAATCATTATTTTTTTTAATCGTGTTTAAATGTGATGTGTAGCTTGTTCTACTATCAAGTTAATGCGGGTGATGCGTACTTATTAATAGCTTGCATAAGTACAAAGGCTCATTCATGCTCAGTTCACATGAGAAAATAAACACATTCACTTCAACCGGTGGAATCACTGCCCACATGCTTGTCTAGTTCTTTTGTGTTGTCAAAATTGTTAAGCATTAAATCCAAAAAAAGGGCGTTTCAGAGTCAAAAAATTCTAACAAGAAAACATGGCAACGGTGATGATCATAAAGGAGATTGTACAGAGAAACGGTTCTTCCAAAGGGGGTTGGCTAATATTAGAGTTTATAAATCACTTCTGAATCTGTATGATATACGGCATTCCTGCACAAAACATGAAGGCTGGCACACCTGACTCGGACATATATCCCAGACAACGGAGGTTATGTTTATCCTTTAGTTTGTTTGTGTTTATGAGCAGGATTACGCAAAAGGTTCTCTGTGGATATTATCAGAGGCAGGGCTTTGGACAAGTAAGATTTTGGAGATAATCTCAACCCAGAATTTTTTTAAAGGATTCTTTAACATGTTTTTTTCAACGTGTGGTATTACAGCAGGTCCCGTCTTTGTTATTTTTTTTCTTTGGCACTCACCAAGGGCTCGTTTCCTCTCACACAGGTACAGAATATATGTGTGCTAGTTAGCAGGTGGATGTGGTTTTCATGGTGCGTGTATTTTCGGCAGCGTGAGGTGAGGCCGCAGGGGATCTTCCCCTTACTGCAAGTCCTGAACATCGACTTGGTGCATTCCAGGATTCTTTAACATCGTGAGTAACCGGTTTTTTTGACATTTAGCTTCATAATCGGGGACTGGCCGTCTTGGCAGAGGTTTGCGCTCATGGGGTGTTTCATCTGATTCTAGAGCTCGCTGATCTCGCATGAACGTGGTCAGGAAGCGAACCCACCATGGTGTGCTTGGGATCGTTAGATAAGGCAGTGTAAATAAAGCAAATATAAACAGGAGTGTGATTTGGGTGACGGTCCGAGCGGTGTTTTTGGTAAAAACAGTGTAGGGTTCTTTCACATCCCCGAGTCTCACGTTCATGTTTTACACAACCGATTTACAATCAACAGTTAATTATGAATCCATCGATACACTTCATTAAGTATTAGAGCAGGAAGACGTTTAATTGTACCAGACGGTTTCGTGTCGTGACTCTGACCTTTATTTTTGATCTTTGATACGCACCTGGAATTACAAAATCAATTCTTGTTTACTTACCTTTCAGGAATACCTGGTGAGCATTTATATCCAAACTTCAATTTCATTCTTGTTGTAAATCGTGTGTGTGTGTGTGTGTGTGTGTGTGTATGTGATGCAAACCCCTGGGTGATACATACTGGCTTTGTAAAACTGTGATGAAGAGATTGCGGCAGGTTGCTGCTCCCCCACTGCTTTGTGAACAGGGTCAGGGGTGAGAGAAGCAACGGAGGTCGGTCCCGTCTCCTTACTTCTGCCGTCCTCCACCTCGGCAGCTGGCTTCTCCACCGATTTCTTCTTGAAGAGTTTTCCGAGATTGTGGATCTGAAAACGGTACGTGAACAGCTCGTTTATTTACAGGGATTTAACCGGAAACAGACGACACGTTTCATCTCGGCATGACTAACCTGGGTGAAAACATGCAGTCTAGAACAGTAAAGATAACAACCTGACAGGCGTGGCTGTCTTCCTACGACAGCACGGCATGTACCAAAGTATTTTATTCCTCTTACAGACGTTTTTATCTATAAGGCGACAGGTGGCACTTTTTATTTTTAACCAATTATGCATAATTGTAATGTTAAAGCACATCCACGAATAAACCCATTTCTTGTTTACGTTACAGACAAATCCCTCACGGAGCCCCTCGGGGCGATAAACCCCAAAAATTATATCGCGATATTTTAGGACTTGGTGTTCAACTTCAGGGACTATTCAGCGACGGCCATTTCCCTCTCAGCAAGTTTGTGTTCGTGACCCAAACAGACTGCACCGTTCCCGTGTTGTATATTAAATGTATATTATGCTACAAAAATAATGCTGAAACACAATAAATTTATATAATAATCATAATATGTGTGTGATATACACACACCAGGGAACCTGGTGTCACCTGAGGCCATTTCGAAGTAATAAACACTCTCCAATCCCAGTATAAGGTGCTCGTTCATAAGCCCCGGTGCTGCTCTTCCACGCGCTACGCTCTGTAGTTTCCTCCACGTCTGAGTTCATAACAAAGCCGTTTCTTTCCACAAGAAACCCACATGTCTAATTCCTCCTTCATCTCCCCTTCCTGTCCACAGTACAACTTTACTACATGAAATTCATTCATTAAATAAATTAAATGTTAAAACGTTAAGTAAACATCTTAGCACCAGTCTATCACAGTAAAAAAATCTTTTAAAAAAGGAAAAAAAAAAAAAAAAGGTGCTACAGCAGGTAAAGGAGTATCAGGGTGGATTTACCTTCAGCGTGGGTTTAGGTGCAGGTTTGTTTTTTATCTCAGGCTGTTCTTTGGGCTCTGAGAGGACGTGCATGGCTACCGAAGCGTGGCGGATGATGCACTGATGGCCGCAGTAAACCGATTCAGGCAAAGCTTCGTTATTGCAGCCTGGACCGATACATTTAGGAACACCAGATCTGTCTTCGACCTTCTCCGCCATATGCTCGTGCTCCTTCGCCGCCTCCTTGGCGACCCCCTGTCCTGTCGCTGGGGCGACGTCCTGTTCGCTCACTGCGGCCTGCTCTTTGGGTTCCGACGTGTCCTTGGCAACGTCCACCTGAGGTAACACTCAAAGTTCAGATCACAGAAGCACATAAATGGGTCAAAGATAACAAGACAACCTTACAAAAAATAATAATAATAATAATAAAAAAAAATTTAATCACATTTATAGTTTTAATTTGAGGGGGAAGTAAGAGTCAAATCCATGCAATTACCCATAAACCATCTGAAATGAATAACCTGGGGGCGGTAAAAAAAAAAAAAAAAAAAAAAAAAAAAAAAAAAAAAAAAACAAAAAAAAAAAAAAAAACACCCACGTCCCCCCCCCCCCCTGCGT
>JBCNYG010000003.1:27835073-27861268 GCA_039654305.1 Porochilus rendahli | reverse complement strand
AAAAAAAAAAAAAAAAAAAAAAAAAAAAAAAAAAAAAAACACACAATGATGGCAGCTAGCTTCTTGATGTGAGGCTCTGTCCTGGTTTATTCATTTCATTTCAGCAAAGCGTTAAATGTTACCGCTTGGAAGATCTTGATTCTCCGCTTTGCGCCGCGAGTGCTCGACTTCCTGATCTTCCCTTTAATGCCCTCGTCCTCGCTCGGTCTTTCCTCTCCGGCCGAGGAGGTGAACAAGCTCTCGGACGAGGAGCTCAGAGCCGCTTTAGACAGCGCAGGCTGCTGCTGCTGCTGCTTCAGGAAGTCGATGGGACTTTGGCACGGAGAGCAGGACGGACAGATGTAATCTTCATCGTTCTTTTCCAAGAGACGACCCCGGGCCTGGCTGATGCCCACACAGTCACCGTGGAACCATTCGTGACATCGGTCACAACGGATCATGAACCTGTAGAGGGAGGGTTCAAATTTAACATCCCGTGGGTCGGAACAAAAAAAACGGACAAGAATCAATATCTGAGAAGAGAGATAGAATAGAAGAGAGAGATAGAATAAAAGATAGAAGAGAGCACTCAGAGCGCAAACCTCCTTAAATCCAGCCACCTCACATACAAACCAAATCATACGGCCTTAAAGAATCTTTTAAAAAATTTATAAATCCAGAATCTGGTCCAGATCATCTCTAAAATCTAATCTACCTCGTCCGAAGCCCCACCCGAGAGAACTTATCATAACCTTCCGTATAATCCTGCTAACAAGCACACATACCGTGAGTAAAGCATAACCTCCCTGGCAGAGGGAACAAATACTGGGGCAACTCAGACACGTCAAGCTGACTTTCAGAAACCTGTCCGCGTTGGGATGCCAGTCTGCTATTCAAGCCTTGCTGGTGTTTCTAGCTCTCATCAAGAAAACTCAGATGTCACATTTCCACCCACATGATTACAAGTAAATAATACACCACAGGGGTCCAGACAAAAAAAAATCCTAGCACTCGGAACAAGCACACAAAGTTTGAAAGCCCCAGCTTCAGCGGGCCGCAAGTAAATGTACGAAAACTAAAGTGTGACAGACGGACGAACGGAACCGTTCCACCCGGGCCACTTTGTGGACAGGAGCTCAAAAAAAACGCGGTGATGCAAAGCCAACCCCATTTAAGGCGTGCGTATGAATAGGTAAAGTGGAGTTATTACAGAAGGAAGAGCCCAATTTCCTACAACTTTCATCCTTCAGAACTGCCAACAGTTAAACGAAACTCATTTTCAAATCATCAGCAGTTTCATTCTCAACTAAATTCACATAGAGGGGAGAAAAAAATAAAAAATAAATTAAAAAAAAAAGTCAAACCGCTCTCCATTTACAAATCAAATGAAGCCCGAGAAGCTACCCAGCTCCAAAACACAAATTTGTCTTGACCTTAAAGGCTACGAAGGGCAGTTCGTATTTTCTGGGCACTTAAATTAACGTTCATTCTTCTAAACCTTGTTACATTTCTCTTCTTCATGATAATCAATAAGATTATATTTAAGAATAATTGTATTATTAATAACAAATTAAAATCAGGCTATTATATTATGTGTTACAAATAATGCACCATGTTTGAGTCCTCAAGAAATGTCAGGGAGAGCAGCTGCGCCGTGTGATATTAGCATATTATTCTTATTGTGACATAAATGTTTCGGTGCTGTGCTGTGCCATTCTCGCCGTTTCCTTTAAAAGGCACCTGATCCGGGAAATAGCAGCCGTTCAAATTAATTAATATAAGAAAACCGCTAGTCGAATAACTTGCAACTTGCAAGAGATTCCGTATGGCAACACAGAATCACACAGATGGATTTTTTTTTTAACTGGTTGGCATAAAAAGCAAATGCTTTTTTCAAATGCTTTTATCATTCGTTGATACAAATGCTTTAGCACTTGATGGTGATTAGCCCACTTAGCAGATATCCCTGGCAAAAGAGATCCCGCATCTTGGCGCTCCGTGCTCGCTGAAGTGAAGTGATCTCGCGTGAGGCGGATTCCGTACATTCGCTTCGCTCGTGGGTGGGTTTTAGGCTGGCGGCTGCCTCTGTGTAACACGCCTTCTTGATGTTTTCGCCCGATGCGAGCCGAGTTTGTGGTCACTAAAGTAAAATGTTAAGTTCTAGTCGAGAAAACGTCCCCTCTGTGATGATACTTGCCTATTATTGTGCTTCTGTTGACAAATACAGTAGACTGCATCAGGGTCGCTGTATTCGTCTTCGCCGTTTGAAGACTCATCAGCATCGTTCTGCTCTTCCTGTTCCTCCTCGCCATCGAGGCGCACACCTTGAGCTGGTTTCCGGTGTCTGCTGATCATCGCTGAGCCGGTGGCTGTTCGTTCAGAGAAGGAAGAGCCGTGTTCTTCTGACTGTGGCGCACCACATAACCCATCGCCGGCTTTGTTTACAGTCTCGATGCCCTTTTCGCTCTCGTCCAATTTCTGTCGCTTTCTGGCTCGCTCCTGAAGCTCTCGGAGCGTGAGCTCATCGCTGTCCTCAGCTTTATCCGACGTCTCTATGTCCGATATGGCCTTCTGCGGAAGACACAGCCGGCGCGATATCGTCGTCAAAACGTTCGAGTCGGGATCCACTTCCGGGTTTGCCTGGACGGCCTTCTTGCTTCCTCGTGTTGTTCTTGGGGCACTCGGGGTCGTTTCGACAGTCTGCTTGCCCCGACCTCGTCCCCTCCCTTTGCCTCTTGGCTGGCGCGTGTTTCGACGTGGCATCAGTGTAACGGGGTCCAGGTTTCCGATTTCTTCAATGAATTCCCGTCTGGCTATCGTGCTCCTGCGAAAGCCCCAGGTTTTCGTGGCCTCTTTGGGGGATGGATCATCCATCTGTTGGTTCTCCATCTCTACTGTATAAATGCAAAATAAAAGTAAAGTAAATTAAGAGAGTTGTACGCCAAGGGGCGTGGCCTGCTAGTCAAACCTGTAAAGGGGCGTGGCTTGGTCATTCCTCAGGACACAAATCAAATGTTTAAAAAAAACTGAACACTATGTACTTTGAAAATAAACACACACACACCACATTTCTAAACAATAAGCTGTGTGGATAAACAAAACATTCTAGCTAAAACAACTAGCTGCGTCTGCTGTCTAATGTTTACACTCAGGTTTGCACCAGCTAGCTAATAGCTAACAAGCTAACCCATTCTTTATGCGCCTAAATGACATAATTACGTGTTTGAAACTTATTTTGCCGCAATTAACTATAAGATATACATACTGCATGTAAAGGAAATTATGCTAACATGCTAATATTTTGTAAATTTTACGAGTTTAACAAGGTTTACCATCGGCATGCTGCTCATCCGGGCATCCAAGCAGCAGGAGAACGGCACGTGCAGGCGTCTTAGCCTTGTTTTTACTTATATGACTGTATATTTATAAACACTGCCGCATTCTTTCTCACGGAATATACACCGATATTTCAAAACTCACACAAACGGAGCTGTCGAACTTCCACACGCGCCCGAATCAACCCGCAGCGCGTCCATTTTGTCCGTCATGAAAGAGGCGTGGCGTGCGAGCCTTCACAGTTCCCCTCCAGTCCCAGAGAAGATCCCGCCTTCCCAACCCAGGTCGCAATAAGATTGGCTAGTAGTTTACAAATTAAGCCCGCGGATTGGTCGAATCAGAAGTTCTTCTATTGTATCGCAGGGTCATCATTATGAAACCGGCTAAAGAGCGGATGTTTCAATGTAGACCAATTCACCAGTAGCGATATATATATATGTTTTTTTATGTGAATATTTATTTGCATAGTAAACGTACTCAATTGATTTTAATATCAGTTTTGAACCCATTGTTTATGTAGGAAATGTAGAAATTTTACCTGCGGTTCAGAACAGCGGCTCCTCTGGCTCGGAGGAGAATATCAGCAAACATTCGGTTATTATTGGTTATTGGCCTGGCGGCGTAACAATAAGTTTGTCCGGCCTTTTGTTCGGCTCATGCACACGCCAGCTTTCTAAATTTTTGCATAGGCTCTCCCTATGACGTAAACCTGTGCGTGGGTTAGCTAATTTGCATATGTGACTTTTGACCTTTCACAGTGACATTGAACATTTAAGGTTGTCCGGCCCATCTCTCGGTTCATAAGCATGATAGCTTTCTGAACTTTTGCACAGGCACTCCCTATGATGTAAACCTGTGCGAGGGGTAGCTAATTTGCATATGTGGCCTTTGTCCTTACAGTGACATTGAACATTTAAGGTTGTCCGGCCCATCGCTTTGTTCATATGCATTATACCTTTTAGAAATTTTGCAGGCACTCCCTGTGACCTAAACCTGTGTGCAGAGAAGCTAATAAAATGTTGATTGTCTGAAACGTCATATGTCCACACCCCCCGTAAAACCCATATAAATGATCCATGTGCAAAGACTGATGGCACTCGAGATGACACAGTAACCATTTTTAGGTGCAAATGCTCCGTCACATCCCAAAAGCCGACAGCAGAACCCAGGAGCGATCTTACGACCAACATTCTCTGGCAAAACTGTTACAATTGGTCCAAATTCTTGATTTATATGAGAATTATGACTCACCTTAGTAACTGCCACCATGTTCTTTGTCACAAAGCAGTAAAATGATAATTTGTGTGTGTGTGTGTGTGTGTGTGTGTGAGAGACTGAGATCTAGTCCAACAACGAAGACAGCACAGTCATATGTTGACCTCAGCCAGTGCAGAAGAGGTTTTGACCTGAAAGCAGTATCATACTTTCATAGTAGACCAGATGAAAGACGAAAAATGTGTTTTTATGTACATGTACGTACTTCTCATGGAGAAAAAGATCATCCTTGATAATAGTAACTCATGCTAACTCTTGTTGAATTATAATTTGGGGGTGGAGCTCTGTGCATATTGATGGAAGTGAAGGAGGGCCCACTAAACAAACAAATAAATAAATAATAAATTAATAAACAAACTAACTAATTTGGGATTTGAACTTGATTTGAGTCCTAACCTTAATCCTTCCTTAAGTGCCTGACCTCCTCACTAACGCCCTTATTAACTGAATAAACCGATACTCTCGCAGAAATCCTTCACAGAACTGTAGAATTCATTACAAGTGTTAATAATGAGATGTTCTACAAATACATATGAGCGTAATGATTAGGTGTCCACATACCTTTGACACACTGCATGAGATATATCAAATGTAGTAAGCATTTATATTAATCGGAAACGATTAACTCTGGATTAATGTAGGAATAATTCCTGTGGTAGATATTTAGTTATGTTTAGATGTTTCTCCTTGCGTTCCTAAACAAAAAAGTACGATTAATATTAACTTTATACTATTGAACATCAATAAGTGTCTATCTTATAAATAATAAGACATTTATGATAAGATGTTTCTCAACCGCTGTATTAAGCAACAATACAGGCATATGGGTTGCCAGATTGAGTCAACCGTACAGGTAAATGGGTTGCCAGATCGAGTCGACCGTACAGGCAAATGGGTTGCCAGATCCCACTAAATGAAACTGAACCTAAATTTGGTAATCCTGCGACTCAAATGCATTAACAAATGCACCAATGTTCGAATTTATAAATAATCAAGCATTTAAAACATACAAAACTCCAGTACATTGTGACAGTTATTTACACAACAGTTTTATTGTGTAACTGTACCAACAGCTCGTCCAGCTCTTCTTTGCAAACCTTTTCAGCTTCAATACTGCAAATCTGTTTATTGTTTTTATTTATAAGTAATTATGTGACAGGAATGTAAGGGACCAGACAACAGACACCTAATTGGCACAACAGTCCATGGTTTTTGTGCATACACCAAGGAAGCTAATATTAATTTATATCGCTATTCTCCGTCATGACGGAGTAGTTTGATATGAAAAGTGGGCGGGGCCAGAACCCAAAATTGTTCTTAAAAGGGTTTGTTTGCGTTAAGTGCGATCACTGCATTAATGCCATCCTTATGATTAGCACTAGCGTGCTACCTGAACATAGGAACGGCTGTGAACAGAATAAACACCAAAGTCTGCGATGTCATCGTCTGCGCTTTCCCTCCTTTGCTTTTTTCTTCCTTCCTTTTTTTGACCACTCTTCGTCGGAATCGGACGTCTCGGTCTCGGTGTCACATTCCAATCCTCCGTCCTCCTTTGCGTCTTCCGGCTGAGGAGCAGAACTTTTCCTTGATCGCTTTCTAGCTCGTTTCGCCGTACCAGAGACAGCGGGCGTCTGCTCCTCTTCCTCCGGAGTTCCGTCGCCGCGGTGATGCTTCTCTCGGTGGTTCTTGAGGCTGACGTTGTGATTAAAGCACTTCCCGCACTGCTCGCACATGAACGGCCTCTCGCCCGTGTGCAGGCGCATGTGCGACTTGAGGTGACCGGCTTGCGTGAAGGACCGCTCGCAGACGTTGCATGTGTACGGTTTCTCTCCCGAGTGAATCCGCATGTGTCGGTCGTAGCTGGTGAGGTTGCCAAATCTCCGCTTGCACTTGTCGCAGATGTGTTTCTTTTCGCCTCGGTGGCTCCGGAGGTGTTGATTGCGTGCGACGAAGTCTTGGAACTTTTCCGGGCAGTCGGGACAGATGTACGGCAGCAGTTCCTCGCTGTGAGTCATCTCGTGCCTCAGTTTGGACTCTTTTGTGTCGAATGGTTTCATGCAGTATTTACAGAAATGCGTGTAGTCTCCGTGAAGTCGGCGGTAGTGCACTTTTTGGCCGGTTTCCGTGAAAAAGCGTTTACGACACAGGTGACACGCGAATGGCTTGACCTTGTACTCGCACACGTGTTCTCGCGGCTTTTTGTTAGGGTTTCTCGGCAACCGGATGGATTTATGACAGTCCTCACACACTCGGATTTCGGGAGGGATTCCTTTCGCGCCGTGTTCTTTAATAGCATGTTTATGAAAGCTTGTGATGTCACTGAAATGAACGGAGAAGTCTTTGAAAGGGCTGCTTTCGCCGCCACTGACGCCGCACTCCGGGCAACCGTAGATCCTTTTGTGTCTACGAATCGTACAGATCATCTTAGCTGCGTCCGTACAGTCTGTACACCAAATAATGGGTTTAATGGTGTTCTGAAACGGTTTGGGGACCATGAGCCTCTTTCCGTTATCCATATCAGAAGACTCCTCGCCCAAATCCTCCGACGGCTCACACGAGCTTGAATCCTCCTCACCTTCCGAATTCTCTTCCGATTCCTCTTCTTCGTCGTTATTTCCGTCGTCGTCTCTCGGTAGCTCGGCACGCCTCGCTCGGCCGGTCTCGTCGATCAGTAGCGTTTCTCCCTCAGGCTGAAACGCGAGATCCCCGAGAAGAGTCGGCTCGTCGATCTCGGTTTTAACCGTCGCGACTTCGCCGCAAACCTCATCCTCTAACGGAGCGGCGAAAACATAATCCTCGTGCGTCTCCTCGAGCGGGCTCGGTCGCTCCTCCTTCACCGGCCCGTCACAGTCCTCTGGTTCCTCTTTCACGATGACGCTTGAAACGGTTTCGGCCTCGCCGTCCGTCACGTTTCGCACAGAAGCATTTTTACACCCCAACGTGCCGCGTTCTAAATGCAGCGTCACCGATGTCGAGGAGGCGTCAGACGCCTGAGTGGACTCGTCTTCATACGGCGTGATTAAAGGTGCATCGACCACCTGAGAGGGGGAGGCAGCGAGGACGACAATTACATACAGATCGCTGACAGATTAAAGGAAGAACCCTACTTCTATCCTAGATCTACCAACAAACCAACCCTAAAACATAACACGGAATTTTCCCACGCTCAGAGACACACACCTTCTCTTTAGGCTTCTCGGCTTGTCTGGACGTCCACAGTCTGTAGTTGGAGCAGGACAGACACTCTTGTCCGAGAGCCAGACTCCCTCCTTTGCCTATTCCTCGAATGCGGCACTCGCTGGAGCACTCCAAACAGCGGAACATCAGTAGAACCAGCACCTCCTTGCTCAGAATCGCATAACTGCTCCTAGAATAGATATCAGACATCACGTATACGCTGGGATTTCAATCTGACCTCGACCACACTACAGTGAACACTGGAACATGGAACCCTCACCCCTCTGAGCTGATACTTCGGTGACTCTATGGCATGAAACATAAGAAACTAAAAAATATCCCAACTTTCATTCAAATATAGCAACCAATTTTGCAGGAAAATTTCCAAAAAATGTTTTTCCCCGCTGGAGTACCTGAATGATTTTGTCTGATTTTTTATTTTAATTATTTACATTTTATTGTAATTCTTTAATTTTAAAAATGTGTTTTAAATTATCATAACCCCATTAATGTTCATTCAATCCTAATGAGGGTCGCAGGGAGGCTGGCGCCCATCTCAGCCGATTCTGGGCGACGGCAGAGTACACCCTGGACGGCTCGCCAGGCCATCGCAGGGCAGAAACACGATGACGGCTATGCAGCTACTCTTTACGAAAATCAGCAACGGTTCTTTTACATTCCTCTCGCCACAGACAGTGCAAGACACGGCCGGCCTTTAATAACCCAGTTAGCCGCACTGGGGAGACAGCAGTGACAACCCGCTGACAGCGGAGCTTAAACCTCGACCTCTAGATCAGTAAGCCAGCACCCTACCACTGGGCCCCTACGGCCCCTCCATTACTGTTATTATTATTATTATAAATAAAACATTTTAAAACATACTGTTACTGTTAAACAATCCACTTGAGGATGGCGAAAGTAACTCAGCTTCATCAACAGCTCTGCACAGAGTGGTTTATTCCTCATTAGTGTAAAAAAGTTCATGAATATAAAGACTCGTACTCGGTCAAGCTGCTGTATCTGTCCTCATCTAACGTAGACGACCTTGGATCTGGGGATTAAAATCAGACAGACATGGCGTTAAACTCAATGAAAAACATTTATTGACACTGAAATCTGATTTCAGAACGAAAGCAAATTAATTTAATTCACTAATAATTCAAAATCTCAGTGTAAATTCACGTAAAGGCTGTGTTCTCAAAACAAAATGGCTTCTGACCTTTTTTACACCTCTGTGAACCCACTGATGGGTCACTGTCCATCATGCTGCTCGTTAATTCCTGTCAGGTTAATATAAAAAATGACAACGGCATCCGGAAAATTAATTAAAACATACAATTACAAGTTTAAAGGGACATTTAATATTACTTACGAGCTCGATTTCCACTGGCGCTGATGGGTCGTCGTCCGAGATACAGCTCCCACTTCACACAAAAAAAAGATGAAAAAATTTAACTACAGGGTACTTTTGAGGGGTAACTCCGCTAGGAACAAATGGATTAAGACTGCCGGTTCTTCCTACTTGACAAAGTTATAATGAAATGTCTCCCCCTAGTGGGCATCTGATGAACATATAGCTGTATAAACAATAAGTACCTTTGAAGATTTCAGTTTGTTACTTGCACCACATCTTACTCTAGGAAACAATTTTATCAAAAACCATTGGATAATAGTCTCCCGAGTGACGCATCGACAAGGTGCACAACTATCAACTGGGAGTCTATGGAAGCTGAGTGGCTGAGCTCTCATGGGAGGGAGGGATGACATACGGTCACTTCCCTGTCACTCACAGCGATCACCAGCCAATCACGGGCGTCTGTGAGCTCATTCGTACGAGGGGCGAATAGCGCTTTCCCTCCGAGTGTGTTAGGCCGCCCACAACTACCATGCGCAGCAGTTCGAAAAGAGGCGGGCGGTAGCATGACACGTCACGGAGGGGGCATGTGCTTGCTTACGCCCCTCCCTGGTCGGCGGTGGTAGTGTGATAGGGAAGGCAAACAGTTAAGGGGTGGGAATTGGATACAACTAAATTAGGAAGAAAAATGGGGAAATATCCAAAAAAAAAAACATGGATAATTTCTTGAGTTATATTGCATACAAACAAACAGGCAAACCAACAAGCCAATACAGGTGAAACATAACAACAAAGGTAAATAATTAATAACACAGTAACGTACAGTAACATACAGTAACATACAGTCAGGTGCATAAGTATTAGAACAGAGACACAAAGTCTATAATGGTGCCTCTCTATACTACCACCATCATAAATTAAATGGATTTAAGATGAAGTCGTCCAGGTGGCATTTAAGCTGAAACGTTTAGTTTGACTTTCTGTTTCACTTCATCTTTAACCACTTATAATGAATGAGTGAACGGATAAAAGTACAGACGAATTTAAGCTATTCACTCACCGCAGAGAAACTTCCTGTGCTGTCGCCGGAATCCTCTCTCGATCTCTTGTCTGTGAAATTCCTTCATAGCTGTGGATAAAAAGACAGCTCGTTAATTCCGAGGGAGGGTGGCACTTGGAGGGGGGTTTTAAACTGGAAGATGGTACTTACGACGCGTGTACACATATACCGAATAAAAAATATATCAGTTACTGACCAAAACCTCGTAAAGTATAAAGGTGCACTATTGCAGGATATAGTGGCATCTAGTGGTGAGTCTGGAGATTGCATCCCTCAGTCACTCCTCCCTTTTTGATCACGTATTAGAATACTTTCTATAGACATTTGGAAAGTGTATTTAGTTTTTAAGATAGAAAATATGACTACTAATAATATTTGTTTGCACTGTAGTAGCATTACAAGGACACAAATATACATATTTTTGGGGTTGCGCAGTCAAACACCAGAGTTCGCCGCAGTGATGTGACGCAGGATAGAGGAAGAGGATGGAGATGCAAAGCTGATGGAGCCGGCAGGGTCAAGAGAGGAAGAGGTCTGTATTTGTTTCGCATTTAATACCAATACAACAGGGAGTTCTGCTTCAGCTGTGTGTTTTACACTCGGCAGTGTTACTGTCATTTGTGGTTTAATGGTTTCTCACACGTGTGTGCAACGTCAGTCACATGATCTAACTAAAGCTATCAAACAATACACTGATAGGTAGGCTAAATTACCTGTCCAGCAGAAAACCAGCAACTTCAGCATCACTTTGAAAATCGGCACCCCTCATTAGCGATTTCCATCTGGGAAACGCCACGCCAATGTTTATCCTGGTTTTCTGTCGTCGTCTGTCCCGATTCCGTTTCGCTTCATGCTTTCGCTTCTCAGATGATGGATCAGGCTCCTTTGCTTTTTCTTCTGCTAAATAATAACGATGATCGTCCATTTCTCAAAATTTGGGCTCTCTTCGCCAGCCGGCAATCACTAGTTCCTCTTCTTTTTCCCTTTTCTTCTTCGCCTAAATTCCGGAGCTGGATTCAACCTGCCACTTCGACGTAAAACCGTGAAATGCCGCTTGCTACGTAGTTATGAAGAGCTCATTCTAAGCTTAGGAAAACAAAATGATGCTCAGTTACACTAACGAAAACAATTCTGAACACTAAATAACATTTCTCCCTATGCATCACTATTAATGGTACAGTGTGTAACAGGGTGGTTCTTAAAAATCAAAAGTCGGAAAGTCTAAACTCCAACCCCTGAAATTCTCCTGGTGAATTTTTTTCTCAATCGGACAACATTTCCCCCTCCCTCAACGACCCCGAAGTTTCACCCTGAGGATCCCCAAGAGGCGCTTTTTATCTGGGAATAAACAGATCACATAAGGATTAAACATAGAATGAAAATATATTATTCTATGAAAAGGAAATGCTGTCAAGAGTAAAAAAAGTCAAAAGAGACTGTAGCAACACTAAACATCCGTTATATGAAGTATATCAATTGTTGGCAAATGGGCGACTTTTATTTTCATTCTCTAAATGAGAAAAAAAATTCACCAGAATTTTTTCAGCCGTTCCAACGAATTTTTAAGGACCACCCTATTACACATCATTTCAGCCAATAGATGCCCAAAACATAACACACTCTACCTTTAAAATCCTTTTAAATCCTTCATAGTGCACCTTTAAAACATATTTGTTAACAGTACATATAAAATAAGAACAAGCAGAACGGCCAGTCATTACTGTAATGTTTTAAAGTCAGTTAATTAGCTGATTAGCGCGTGACACTTTGCTTACAACATGGAACCTTTTCACAATATTCTACTTTCCTGAGACTTTGAATTTGGGGTTTTCGTAAACTGTAAGCCATACTCATCAAAATTATAACAAAGAAAGGCTTGAAATATTTCACTTTGCGTGCAAAGAGTCTTTATAATATATTAGTTTCACCTTTTAAGTTACTGAAATAAACTTTCACACGATATTAAAAGATTTTTGAGTTTCATCTGTATACCAACATTGTTATGATACTGTAATAAAACGATAAATTATTTATCACGAGGAATTATGAGCTCTTGTATTTTTATGAATTAATTCATAAGATGGTGAACATGTGAACACTCATGAAAAAGTTTTGGCACCCCTGATTTACACTCATCTACCAGAAGTGTGTTTCACTGTAGGCCTGTGTGTCCTCCTTTAAAGTTGAGCTCCTGATAGGAACATTATGTATTGGAGAAATTAATTACTTTGGAAATGAAAACATCAGATTAAAAGTCTTTGTCTAACTTTGGCAGAAAACCCTGCTCTAGCTGGCATAAACACTGCCTAGCCAGCACTAACTAGCCTGCTAGCAAGAAGCCATGACTTATAGCAACAATAACACCACCACGTCTTTTATTAGCGGCCAAGCTACAATGCTAGGTCACATCTATACATAAACACACGCATATAATAAAACATTATATATAAAGAATATATTTATATTCCTCACTCGTCATAACGCGTTTATTATTTGCATTATCTCCTTGTTATGCTAGCCAACAATGCTAGCTAGCATAACTGGCATAAACACCCATAAAACACGTCAACAAAAAGGCGTTAGCATCATTCTCTGCGTCTATAACGTAAAGAAAGATTCGCTGAGGTCATAACACATTGTCGCATGTGCGTTTTCTGTGTGTAATTTACCTGTCCAGGAGAAACCTGGCGAGTTGGGCGTCTGTTTTCAGGCCTTTCTCATCTTTCAGAGCTCTCCATCGGTCAAATGCAGTTCCTACGCTAACTCTAGTTTTACTCCTAAACGCATCGTACAGCTTTTTAGATAAATACTGAACAGGTTTCGGCTTCGGCACTTCAATTGTAATAACTTCTCGCTCATCCATATTCAAGATGTGAATATGGTGAACTTTTATGCCTTGTAAAGGCGTAGAAATACAGATGTGTCGTTTACGAGTGAATCATTGAATCGACTCTTTTCAGGTCAAAACTGAGTCGACTCACACGTTCGAATCGAGGGGTTTTCATCGTTTTATTTTCTGTAACTGTCATTATTTAATTCATCATTTGGTGAAAATGTAAACTATAACCAGGTGTATATAATTAATTATACACATATCACTACGTTCCTCACTTAGAAAGGGAAAAGAATGAAACACTTGGGAACCGAGTCAATGAACCGCGTGAAATGATCTGACTCAGTGAAAACAAGTGCCTTTACTGTTAATTATAGTGGCTTGCCCTATGCCCTGTTCAGAAGGTTATTCTTCTTATTTCAAATAGTTAGCCCAAGTCCGGTGCAAAGAAAGTCTCTATACAGGATTATTACTATGAATTCACATACTCATTATCTTACATACTCATTATCTATTTTCACATTCTTTTAATTTATTGAAAATAAATTGGACTTTTTTTAATTAGCTGTGAATGTTTTGTCGTGGTTGATCGTTTATAATCCATTTATGATAAATTTTTTTCCATTAATAAAGTTAAAATGAAAAAAGTCCAATGACGTGAATATTAGGCTAACTGTCTGTTGCAAATTGCCCCTAGGTGTAAGTATGATTTTGTGTGTGATTTTGTTTGTATGTTGTCCTGTGATGAACTGGCGAGCAGTTCAGAGTGTACCCCACCTTCACCCAGTGTCAGCTGACATAGGCCTTCCTGCAACCCCAGTAGGATTAAGCGTTTTGACAAATGAGTGAGTGAGAGGGTGTATACAGCTAAAAATTTACCAATCCCAGCTTTAATAAATGTAATGTGTGACTAGTTGAGTATGTACACTACAGACTACACAGATGGCAAGTACCACATAAAAATTGAGTGGGACTGTAAAGCTCTCTCTTCATAATGGCGAAATTTCGTGGTCCACGAAAAAGTTAGCGTTCATGTCCAAACTGCTAGTGACCTAATTCTTTCAATTCTTCAGGACAGAGAAGTTTATACTTTGTGATTTTTCAGTAACACAAAGAGCAACATTATTAACTTTGTTAAGAGAGACTGGTGAGAAAATAACTGCACTTAAGTTTACAACTTAGTAATAACAGAACGTAACTTATTCCATATATATTCATGTACCAAAACTTGAGCACAGTGCCACCCTATGTTTTTGCTGGTACTGCAACTTGTGCACACATTACAATAATCTCAGAGGACGCGTTATAAGTGGCGGTCATGATGCGTCAGATAAAATCCGACCCCTGCGTACATCTACATACCTCTCTGAGTCCACATCCGAGTCTGCATTCTGCCAGTCTGTCCAAACTTGAATCGCTGAAAGAGATAATTATTCATTAGGATTTATATACAATAACAACATACACAATTTATTCAACGGTAATCATAGACCTCTTTCCAACTGTCCATTTTCCTGCTAAAAAAACTCTAGGTGACTTTAATACGACCTCCCTCAAGCTTAATAAATATCCTGAACATGATGCTCTTGCCCCATAAACACGACAATAATCACGTAAAGTGATGCATATTTTTATTGATGTTGAAGAATTAAGTATTGTAAAACTGCTTAAGTGTGAACACAAAAAACCCATAAATCAAGAGTATGTGCTAGTGCTGGACAATTGAACTGAATGATGACCAGAGTTACCTTAAGCATTACAGCTTCAATGATGTAGCCATAAATAAGAGGATTTAAAGTGGTTGTGTTTCTTAGTGAAGCATCATGTGACCATTTCTGACTCACGCCACAGACTTGGAAGTGATCCGTTTAATTCGCGGTGGATAAACCCATATGTCTCTGTCCAAATAGTCCTCTGATTTTATCACGAGGTCGTCAATCAACTCAAAAAGGCAGGAAAGTGTTATTAATCTGTCCTTGGGCTGAGTAATTAATTGTTGATGTTATCACAGAGGATCTGCTCCAGAATATCAACTGGTTCATGGGTAAAAACCTGAAGAAGCTGAACGACGGACAGTTCTTCATTCACACCTTTACAAGTTTCTGTTGAAAGTGCTGTTGAATTTTACTGCTGACGTAGAAGTATTGCTATCTGTAATTTACCTTTACTCCGTCTGTAGATTTTCGGCAGATTGACTTGCACGCTTACGTTGGCGAAGTTGCGCACCTTTTCATACTGGCACCCGATGCTTCTGATCGACGGCTAAAACATAACGTACATCAATTAAATCTATAACAGACAATAAGTCAAAATATAACTGTATATATTCAAATTCTTAAAAAAAAAAACCCAGACTTACCGCTACTGATGCAGCAGCACCGACTGTGTACAGACACGGAACCGCGTTCTCGATCAGCCGGAGGTAACACGTTATCCCGGCGTTAAACAGCCCCAAGTTATCAAAGGAGTCTTCCGAAAAATGGCGGTCACATATCCGAGAACTCGAACGTATACCGCTCTCTTCGAGATGAGCGAACTCCAGCCATCTCTTTCGCAACCAAGGATCGGTCGGGAAAGTAAACAACGTGCGGGGAGAAGAGCAGCCAAAAACACAGCGACGGACCATGGCGGGTGTAAACTAGCAGGTTCTGCAAAACATACACACCGGTGCTGACATCGACTGAAGTGGGAAATGTGCACCGTTTATGACATGCCTCTGATTACAAACCAAGTCTCATAATAATTTAGTGTTTTATTACAAATGGCAAACTAAAACAAATCCGCTGCGAGCGATACGTAATCAGATACATTCCAGACCTCTTTCCTGTTAGCACAAAAAGCTATACAGCTAAAACAAAATTAAATGCTTTAATTTAAAACTGAAATAAAATTAGATGTAGGAAAATCTACAAATTAACAAGAACTACGAATAACACATAATGATAACGTGAAATGAAACGAACGCATTGATTTCTATTTAATTTTTCATTTCTGTCTGCAAAACAATGAAAAACAAAAAAACAGAACAAAAAAATGAAAAAACTTCCAAAATACTGATAAAAAAACAATACTAAAACATTTTTCAAACAAACAAATAAAAACAGGTAAATGAAAATATTTCAAGAACCACAAATAAAATTAGGATCAATATTCAATTTTTTTTTTTTTTATTAGTGCCATAACAATAATAATAATAACAATAATAATAATAATAATAATAATCAAGTTTTATCACTTTTTAGAGGTAATGCACACTTCCTGATTTTATAGCTGTAAAATAAATGATATGAGTGCACCATGAAAACACCATTTATTTTTTATAAATATATATATTTTTAAATCAGCTTTTCATGAGATGAAAATGTCTCAACCAACATCTACTGAATCAAATCATCCAGAACCTCGCAGTGTTGCTGTAGAGTCGACCGTTTGGTACTTCTCTACATCTACATGAGGTGGACGGTCTAATAAGACTCATCACTCCCAGCAGTGGGGTGAAGTGGGCGTGGACGTGCGTGAAGCAGAAGAGGAAACTAAAGAATGACAAGGTCACATGATGCCTATGTGACAAATGACTGTATCGAGATGGGGACCTTCCCCTGTAGGGTCTCCTGAAGTGGATATTAGGGTTGCGGAGGCTCACTGTGGTACCGGGCTGAATCCGTTTGAGTGGTTCTATCTGACTTACAGAGGCACGGCACACCGACAAAGAAAATCCAATTGCTAAACATCACCAGAACAGCGACAGAGACACTCACCCTTTCTTCTCCTGGGCTTGACACGCGCATGTACCCCATCATGCTGCAGACCCTGCTGACAATTCTTACACGTGGGTTCTCTCGCTCCCGGATCACCCTTGCAGACTGTCTGACATGCAGCCTCTCTGAAAACGCGGGTCTGGAATTGATGAGCGCATTTCATCATTACTTCGATATAGAAATAACTAACAACAAATTAGAGTTTGCTTTTCCGTAACCTTCATAGGAAGGTAAAATTATGACAGTGTTAAGATTACGAACACATTCTTTTCTCAGCAGGGACCGGTGAAAATAGGAGTTTTACGGTACACCAGTTTTGAGGTTTGTTTAAACTTGGTTTTCAAATGCGTCTCCGGGAAACAGAATCGCAAGCGAACTACCAAGATGCATCTCCATTTACACCCGGCTTAAGCATGTTTCTCCAAAGTGTCCAGCTGATTCATTCCTTAATTCCTATGTCAAAGGGTCCCGTGCAAAAATATTACATCAGTCTCTGTCTCCAAAGTACAGAAGTCTTCTAAGTTAGGAATCTTCTGCCCGAAGAGAAATTATGCATCCGGTTCCACTTGCACAACAACCACGTTTATTAAAACTACCACTACATCCTGATGTATTTTCCTGTTATGTCCTTGTTTTGTGTCCCAGACCACCAGGGCAAACGATTTGACCGTCCACTTGTGATCTGATTGCACAAGACGCATTTTAAAACCAAATCTAAAAATGTCGTGGAATGCTAGCAAGTTTAGCGTGACATTATCATTAGCCACAGTATTCGGTGTGTCCATCAGGTCGCACACTCACCGGGGTAGGAGGGATGGACAGAAAGTCAGCAGGGTTCGGAATCGCCGAAGGAATAAGACGAAGATGGCGAGTTGACACAAATCCCAACTCAACCTCGGTGTAATTACAATAAGAATCTTGTGAAAAATGCCGATTGCAAACATACATGGCGGCGGTGTTGCTTTCGAGGGACCGTCCTGCCATTCGCAACCACTGCCGAGCCATGTGAGAGTCTGCAGGAAAAGGGTGCAGTCCATTGGTGCTTTTACAGCCGTCATAAGCACAAGTCCGAACCGTTTAGCCAAAATAACTGGAGGATTAAAACAAAAATAGCACAACTATTTTAAGTCCCGTTCAGAATATATTGAACAAGAGCATTTGCATACTTAAAGGAATGGAGCTGGTGGTGGTAGAACATGGCTCACGAGCGGCCCATCGATAAGGTGTGCGACTTCAAACGAGTTCAAATCCAGGTTGATGCCACAGCCATCCGTGACCAGGAGCCGGTGGGAGCTGATTGGCCAAGCTCTCACGGAAGGGAGGGATAAGTCCCAAATGGTTGGTTCTACGTCAGCATCAGTGTTTCAGTTCTTTTCAACAGTAGATGGCGATTTTGAGCCACATTCAACCCATAAAATGCCTTTTTACAGATCAAATCTGATAACACATTCCGTTTTAGCACAGTTGTATCATTTAGTTTACAAGATGCAGTACCTCTTTAAAGTCCCGGTGAAATGTATTTCCGCCTGAACCCGGAAGTCAGCAGGGCGCGTGTCAAAAAATATCAGCAACGTCCCAAATCCTGAACTAAGGCTAAAAAAGAATTAAAAAGCATTTGCGTCGAAGTCAAACCATTTTAACAACTTCGACACGTCATAATTCAGTAAACTTTTTTTAAGTCTGTTTTAACGTTAAACAGTCGATACGAAGCTTCCGTCTCTCGAAAAGCAACACAACAGAGCCATATCATAACCCCGCCCACTCACTACGTCATCAGCCTGCGACCTCAGTAGGGAAGATCATACAGGACTAGTCAGAATCTCTAGATGCCCATGAATGAATAAAATACTAAGTATTTAATAGCTTTGATCCTTTTTGAATCAGTGATTAAATCTGTGCTTTCATCAGTTGAAATGTGATTTTGTGCCTCTTAATCTCTGAGTGTCCTGACCCACAGGAAAATCAATTATAAACATGATTCTATAAGCCCCACAATGACCCACTGTGAAGAAGAGTAAGTTATTGACATTAACTTTAAAAAACCTATATTTACCCATATTTCTTGAGGAATGAATGGAGAAACAAGTGGGGCATACATTAAATGAATGGAAATCATTATTTACAGCACAGTCCAGGAGGATCGCCAACGCCGCCATTGTGAAGGCCAGACTGAGCAAAAGAAGGTGGACCAACAACCAGCTCACTCAACACCAAGCTCCAAGTATACCACGTAATTCATGCTCAGCACCCTCCTCTATGGCAGTGAAGTTTGGACCACCTACACCAAGCAAGGGAACTTTCTGGAAAGCCTCCACCTTCGCCGTCTGCGACGCATCCACGGCGTCAAGTGGCAAGACAAAGCCTCAACAAGATAGATACTGACAACCCCAAGGTGCTACCATCATCTCTCGAGATGGACGGATGCCGATGATGAAACTAGATGAATTGAACAATAATTAATAAACACTACACAGGAAAACTTGAATCTTTTAAAATTATTTTTATTAATATTTTTTAATATCAATACCAAAAAAATATCCATTTAGCAGAAATCTGAAGAACAAGAATACTGAATTTCCATTAAATAATATTATTGTTGTAACAAAATAATATATAGAAAAGATATAGATGCTTTGGCACACACACCCCACTCCTCCCATCCACCCACGCCAAAAGAAAATTTACTTGAATGGTACAACATTAGGTTTTTCATTGTACATATGTTCTTGTCACTATGTAGGCACTAAAATAATTCCAAGGCAGTTGTGTCACAAAGGTAATCTTATTCATTGCATTTTTTTTTACAGAAAAATAAATAAATAAATAAATGTGCAACTGACTGTCTGGTTTATTCAACTATAAGAAACAAGGAAAGGTACAGGAAGGGATTTGAGATGTGTGGTGAGGTTGAGGTTTTACTGCAGGGACTCTTCAGGTTCTACTGGCTCTTGTGCTGAAAGAAATAGGGAGAAGAAGACAGTGGAGAAAGGGTGAGCCAGACCTGTACAGGCTTGGGTGTGAAAGTGTTTTAGAAGATGAGCTGTGCTCTTTGTTTTTTTTAAACTTTATTCATGGTACTTCATCAGTCGTTACATTTTACAGAGTAAGACACCTGGCTTCACTTACTGTTTGTGTTTTAAATACAGTTGTTTTGTATTCTTGGTTGTCTTTTAGATATATAAACAAGTCCCGTCAAGAGAAAGTATAAAGACGGTTAAAGCACAATGCAGTAATTTTTACATGCATCACATTTATCTGCATGCTGTGTGATTTGGAGATTCAGCTAGAAGCACTTGCCGAGAGGGGGACAGTGGTGTAATGGTTAGGGTGCTGATGATCAAGAGTTCAAATCCTCCATCTTAACACTTTTAGGCAAGGTCTCAACCATATGTGTCTATCCAGCAGTACAAATGGGTACCAGTAAAAATACTGGAAAGGTAACTACAGTGTCCCATCAAGGAGGAGTTAAACTTCTAGTTGATTCTCACTACAAAAAATTAGATAAGCTCCGACTCTAATGAACCAGCAGGGGAAGGTGTAAAAAGCCCAGCAGACTCTACCAATGCTAAGAGTGCAAACCTCCACCAAGGCAGTTAATTTTCCACCCTTTTTTTATTAAATGTTGCAGTGGTTAAGGCGAAGAGTTGTTGATCTGAAGGTCGCTCTTTTAAGCACCTCTACCACTAAACTACCACTGTTGGGCCCTTGAGTCCTGCTCAGTAGTATAAATGAGCTAATTAATGTAAGTTGCTCCGGATGAGGGGCATCTGCCAAATGCTATAAATGTAAACATTATTGTCACAATTCTTTTCTCAATCATGACAATGGTGACCTTCTTTTATTCTTTATTAAAATTGCTCATATACTGGAACGGTAAAAAATATTTTGATCTGGATCTTCGTTGAAATCTGATGGAGTGTTACTTGGGTCGTATCCCACCCATCACATAATTCAGATGAACAGACACTGACAAAAACATCCCCTCCTTTTCATTATTAGTTCTTTTCCCTTTGCCAGTACATTACCTGGTGAAGAAGTGAGTCTTACGGGTGAAGTTGGGGCGGCACAGTAATCATGATCTTTAAGGGACATGTCGACTGTCTGATTTGTTCCTCTCTCCCAAATGCTTGACTGCGAAGCTGGCAGCACACTCAGACAAACAGATCTGGCATCTGCTTTATAGAGATCAGCGTAAAATCGTGCCATGTCTGAAAGTGTAGGTGAGGGTGTTGTGATCGTCCTACAGCAAGTCCTCAAGCCAGGCTTGTTGTCAGTCTCATTATCCAGAAGACTGTTTTGCGATTTCCGTGCGGCGGCCGCAGAAGTAGTGTAATCGATCTTATATCCGACTTCAGCATTCAGGTTGTTTACAGGACTCGGTGGGTTCCGGGATGCAGGTTTGGCTGTGCGAGTGTTCATTTCCCTGGACCGGACGATCGATTCGACTTTGAAAAGCAGGGCTCCAACATGACTGCATGTCTCTTCGACACCAGACATGCAAGTACAGTGGCCTGAGGAAATTTCTCCAGTGGAGCTGAGGATAACCCAAGCCTTCAGAGAAACCTCGCTCGAGTGCATGACCTGTAACAGAGATAATCAGCAACAAACCAATCAATCAATAAATGACGAACACTCAGACAAATCTGAAGGATGTTGTTCTTTACACACTTAGCCATGTTAGGACTAACCTGTGAAATCATATTTTGATCCATATCTACTCTATATAACCAAACCTAAACATATCCACTCAGTGCCGTCTTTTACTTAAGGTCCATAAATTAAAACAAAGCTTTCACCTTAACTGATTCACTGCTACAACTCGAAAAACTGTCATATTGTCATGACATCAGCAACCACCGAACGATCATAACCCAAATTCTATCACGTCTGTAGCGTGTTTCTATTCCAGAAAACAACTTCACTGCACTCCTTAATCCTACTAGGGTCGCAGCGAGGCTGGAGCTTATCTCAGCCGACTCTTGGCAACGAGGAGCAGCTTGCCAGTCTATCGCACAGTGCAGCCATATTAAAAAGGTCTTATCTCACAATTGCTCCTGAAAAATTAGTGACATATGATTGACTTTATTTAAAATTCAGAATTGGAAATTTTGCTATCTTGGGCATGGTTACCACATCTGCCTCACAACAAGAAGGTCCTAGGATTGAGTCCCGAGCTCGACAAGGCCGTTTCTGCGTGTAGTTTGCACGTCTTTGCTGCGCTTGCGAGTGATAGTAGGTGGGAGTGTGAATGACGGTGAGTGTGTGTTGGTCCTGCGATGGACTGGTGAGCTGTTCAGGGTGTACCCTGCCTCACGCCAAAGTCGGCTGAGACAGGCTCCAGCCTTCCTGCGTCCCTAGTATGAGGACGTGACATCAACACTTGAGGACCCAGGGTACCAAAAAGAGGCGTGATGGTTTTACCTGTGCCAGTATTATAGTGCTCTCGCAGTCTGCAGGCTTGTGTATGAGCAGATCTTGAACCCAGCCATTGCAAAACTGCTGATACGCTTCCATTGATCTGTAGCTTTTGAAATCACTCACTGTGTGTGCACGCAGATCAAGAGCCAGATAGTTCACAATATCCGGGTATGTGAGTGAAGGTATGGCACCACAGTCTCGAATCCAGTCCTGGGCTGTTAGGTCATATGGATCTAGCTGGTTTATGGGGCTTATTTTGTCCAGATACCGTTGCTTGGTGTTATGATTCAGTTTCTCCCCATAGCTCATCGGCTCTTCTTTCCCCTTCACCATCTCTTCCCGTCTAACCTTCATCAAGCTCTTTCAGCCAAATGAAAGCAATACGCGAGTCAGTTAATGCCGAGCCGAACCGAACATCTGAAATCAATTCCAACTCCGCGGTTTTAATCAGTCACGGTGCAGAGTTGCAAAAACCAACCGGACGCACGAAGGACCATAGAGGGACACAACTGTTGTCGCGCAGAATGACGTCACCCTCACCAGCCAATCAGAAGCACGCTCCAGTATAAACAAGAAGTCTTTTAAAATTTGTTTTTACAAAAAAGTGAAAATCGTTGGAATTCACAAACAAACGATAGGATACCATTCATTTCCTCAGAAAGGAAAAAGAACAGCGCTAAAAAGAAGGAAAAAAGGGGGAAACGCGTAAACATTACCCTACAATGCAAACCTTTGACCACCTACATTGTCAAGAAGGTTACTAAAACGAGAAATTAGAGGAAACTAACAAACAAACAAATAAACTAACAACAACAAAAGAGAAATAATACTTATGATAATAATAATGATGATATTGATGATAATGATGATGATGATAATAATAATAATGATAATAATGATAATAATATTATTAATTAATTCAAATGTATTTGTCCCATACAAAATCATACACAGTACAATATGCAGTGAAATGCTTGTTATGAATGTCCTAAAATCTGAAGAAGAGAAACTATGAATATCAAGAAGAAAAACAAAAATAACAATAACTATAACTATTTGAAGGACATCAATAATTAAAGGTTGAATATAAATATAAAAATGTAAAGTATAAAATACTTTATATATTTATTATAAATAAATTTATTATAAATAAATAAATACATGAAAGAAAATTTAAAATTTTTACAAATTAAAAAGTACAGGGAGCAATTTCAGAAAATGAAATTAAAAATGAAATATAATAGAACTATATCATAGTAAAGATATGCAGAATAAATAGAATTAGAATTAATTAAATGATGGCTCTTGTAATTCCACTAATGAACCTACACGGTCGGAATCTTTTCTTTTTAGTTTTTTCCCATCTCCCTTTTCTCATGCACACGCAATAGTTTCTCGTGTGCATGCAATAGATTTGGATATTGGACATCCAAGAACTTTAGAGTTGTGTTCCCACCAAGTTTGGTGTAAATTTGTGTATGGGTGTGGTTAGAATTTTGTTCACAGTTGAACTCATAAAAACAAACGATAATTGCTAGTGATTAGAATACGTCTGCAATACAATAGCTCTCTTTTATGCAAAGGGAATGATTATACAAATAATAATAATATAAATATTTTTAAACAATTGCATGAGTTTAAACATAATTTACAAAATGTGTGATTTACGTTTACTAATTACAAAAGAGACTTCAAAATGAAAATGTTTCGTTTTTAATGTCACTAGTTTGTTGACAGAGTATTAAAATTATGATGTAAGGAGGATGTGAGGGGGGGAAAGTAGACATAAATCCTTCATGTGCCATAAGAGTTAAAGATTTGGGTGATAGGGTGACTGTTATACCATCTGGATAGCTACCATTTCTCCATCAGGGTCTGTATGCAAATTGCCCATCTGTTAATCACCCACAATTCCCTGCGTTAGAATCAGGCACAAAAAAGATTGCACCTTGAGCCATCTGTTCCTCTAAAAAGAATCGGAACATTGAATCGGCTCAGAGAATGATTCAATTAGAAAAAAATACTCATTAGCGACATCTACTGGAAAAATTATTTAATTTGGGGATTAATTTACATCCAGTAACACCATCAATATATTCAATATAGAAACGTCCGCCTCACAGCAAGAAGGTCCTAGGTTTTCTGGGCAATTCTGTGTAGAGTTTGCAAGTTCTCCCGGTGCTTGTGTGGGTTTCCTCCGGGTACTCCGGTTTCCTCCCACAGTCCAAAAACATGCGCAGTAGGCTAATTGGCTGAGAGGAGTCGGCTGAGATGGCCGCCAGCCTCCCCGTGACCCTAATTAGCAATAAGCTTTTCAGAAAATGAATAACTGAATGAAGTCTGCAAATTCACATAGGAATTCGGAGTACAGCCCTGGGGGCTGGTAAATAATAATTAAAGGAATCATCTGCGTGGGCATAATTTTTCCAGTTACGTTACATGACATGTTATGTTAGTACACTTCATCCTCAATTTCCCAGACTATTAGGGGAATAGGCTGTCCAGGAACCTCAAAAGTCCTGCAAAGTGTCAATGGCCAGGGTCCCTACCCTTTCCCGGACATTTACCATCAGAACAGCAATAACCATTATTCAGCAGCAGTCCCAGACTTTTACAACGCTTATCTGACACTCAATACATAATATTGTGTTTCCACAAATATAAGGACTGTATCAGCAGATTCTTTTATCTTATATTCGTTTTAAATGTGTGCTCATGTTCACTTTCCTCACTGTCACTTTCACTTAGCTGTCCCTTCACTGATGCCACTATCTGTTCTGCAGACATTATTGATACTCCTCTGCAGCTCTATTTTCGTCCATTCACTCGGACAGAAATGGACCAGACAGGAGGAAAGTTGGAAAATCATGACCGATCCGGACTTCCATCATCGATTCCTGGACTTGTCCGAGCATTTGTCCGGCAATACCAAATAATGATTAGCTGTGGATTTTGTAGGGGAAATCCAAAATCCAGGAAGTAGGGGTACGGGAAATCAAGAGTGAAGTGTATATAGACTTTGAAATGCATTCAATTTAAGTCTAGATTTTTGTATAACTCCAAGATTATCAGTATAAATAACTGCTGTTGATTTAAATTTATGTTAATAAGATCACTAAAACAAACTTTCTTGAGTGTTTTTACATTTATGTTTAGTTTGGGGAACAGGCACAGTTTCTATAGCACTAAACATGACCTTGAGTGACCAGTCTGTGCAGCTAGCAGATGCTTGGATTAGCCTGTTTGTCTCCTCTCTGGCCTTGGCTCTGGACAGTCACTGACTGACTGGTTCTGTTCTTAAACTGTGCGCTATGCTGCAAGAAATGAGAGCGGCACCGTCTCGAGTGGGATGGATACCATCTTTAATATATTAGGCCAGGTTTACCCTCAAAAGTACTCCAATTATCTATAAAGCTCACTTTGTTTTCGGAACACCACTTGGACATTCAGCACTTCAGCGACCATAGCCTGCAGTAGGCTACATCAACACTCTGTATTCAGTAGGGATCAAGTGAGTACTTTGCCAACAGCTTTCAAGAGTGTGATACCATGACAATAATCGCAACTACCTTTTTCTGCTTTACCCTCGAACAAGGATACTAAAATACCACAACAGCCCTGGCATCCATCATAGTATTTCTGTGTCCCCATGCACTGATGACTTTTGGAATTTGACTGACTGCCAGCCAAGACTAATAAGCTCAGCCTACTTGGAGAAACTGGTTTTAAGGTGTCAGAAACTCACCTTTGCCCCTACTTCTTGATAGATCCAAATACCACAAGAAGGCCAGGAGCTGGGGTTCAGTTATCAGAGGTTATCCCATTTAGGGAATTTTATAGAGAGCAGATTCTCAGACCTACTTTAAGCCCAGCAACAACAACCTCACACACATATACAGGCACACACACTCAGGCACACCCACACAAACACATACACACTCACACACACATACCCACACTTGCGTGCACACACACCCACCCACACTACACACACTCACATGCTCC
>JBCNYG010000003.1:27794321-27825005 GCA_039654305.1 Porochilus rendahli | reverse complement strand
ATCGTGAGAGAGATTGTGTGGTGTTTGTGTGTGTGTGTGTGTGTGTGTGTGTGTGTGTGTGTGTGTGTGTGTGTGTGTGTGTGTGGTAGCACTACGGTGTTGGGATGGTAAAAGCTCATAACACCGAGGTGCTGCTAATCTTTCTGTCCGCGTGCTGCCTTTCTCCCTCTCCTTCACCCTGTCTGTCTCCCCTCACCTCTCTTATCTTTCACTATATTAACTGCACAAGGACCGAAAGGCAAAAAAAACTACAAGGAAAGTTCAGACGTTTCTGGATAGATTTTACAGGTTTCCACAGCTTTCCATTGTGGTTTCCATAATAACATTTGCTGGCCCGAAAGGAATGAAGGCTGTTGGAGTCACAAGCAATATACAAATGCAGTGACTTGGTAACTTGTAAGGCTCATTTTTTCTTTCCCACCCATAATGGTATGTTTTTTTAAATAGATATTGCACAAAGACAGTTTAATCAGATCTTACTGTGTGATGCAGTCTTTTGTCTTCAGTAGGTAGTAAGGCAGTATGGTATGTTTGATTTGGGTTGGAATACACTTTTGAGCCTCTGATGTTTTGCCAATCTTGGCAAGAATTTACAAAGTTCGTTACTTTTATTGTAAAGGCGTCAGGTATCCAAACTGCGATGTTGTATCAGAACTGCAAATAGCGGAATTGTTGCATCCATAATCATCATTTAAGTCATTGTGCCAGTTTGTATATCTACCAAAGAACATATTAAAATTCACGGGTTATCACTGCATATATGGCTAGCATCCACTTTTAGGCTGAACATATGTTTAAAGGTGACTGATGGCCCCTTGGGTGAGTCATAAAAATGTATGACAGACTTTCACTTACACTGTATGAATCACACTGTAGATATCTGTGCATTTTTTTAAGTTCACTAAGTGGGGTTCCACGTCTTGAGTCCTTGCACTTTAAAATATGTTTTTTGGCAGGTTGCGGTCAAGGAATTCGTTCAGTCAAGAATTCAAAAATCACTCCGAGTTAATAAAGTTGAACCTGAAAGATTGAAGTACGCCATTGTTCTTGCTTTGCACCTGTGTAGTTGTAAAGGGCAGATTTAAAAATAAACCTGCCTTCTTTGGAGAAAAAAAGACACAGAGGTTTACCTGCTCGATCACCCTGATTACCTAACATATGTCCTCTGACCATGATAACTCAAAAAATAATCAACTAATCACAAAATTTAAAGGTATTCAGGATGGTTTTGAAGATTTTTCTCATGTTGCACGACAAGTGATGTCTTACAGATTACGTAACACAAAGACCGCTCAACATGAAAGCATTTAGTAGATCATTTCGTGTCTTCTTCTGCAATATCTAAAGATGCAGATTATGGCACATTTTTGTGATGTCTGTGACTTGTTTTTTTTTTTTTTCTTTATATTTGGTCATTATGCAGAGCTTGAGACACCCTGCATTAAAGGATTTTCAGAGAGACAGAATCATACTTTAGAACCTTGGATGGGTGACTACCACATAAGTGTGCGTAGCCCAACAATAAACCCCAGCAATAATTTCCGGAGTAGGGCAGCTGATCTTTATTCTTCTTTGTCAGTAAGTTTGCAAGCGAGTGGACGCCTTTCCATCTGATCCCACTAAACCCACATGAGAAACAGAGTTTTCAACTGAAGAGTTTAGGAATTATCTGAGCACTTTAGGTTCACTTTGTCAGTCTTCGAGAGTCACACTAAAAGAGTTGAAGTCACCCATAATTCCGAAAGTCGGTCAGTCAGTGATCAAGTATTCTATGCATGTAAAGTGCTTTAGTAGTTTAAGGTTTAAAGGGATTTCTTTGGACATCAGATATCTACTTGGATGTGTCCCAGCGGAGTACAGAAATGGGAGCGGAACGTTTTCCTTTCGGAAGAGATAAGAGGGAGGATTAAAAACATGCCATTAAATATGGATTTTACTAAAGAAAATAAGGAAGAGGTGTAAAGTGGTTCCTTGCTAAAAAGTAGAAAGCATTCAGTTTATCCGTCATGTTTTTTAAAGTGATATCTGATACTTACCCACTGCTTATCAGCTCAATGCTTGTTTTATATTAGTGGCGGTTGGCAGTGCAGTGATCCGTGCTCCGATATCTTCAACCCCCACACCTAAAGATATTGCATTCTTACAGTCACAGATTTGACAGGATGTAATTTGAGACATGCTTATTGTGACTTTTCCTCTCGCTTTGTCTATTTTGTGCAGTTGGTTCAAATAGGAGTCAAATGTTTATCTTATTATATAAGCTGTTATTCTATCAGTATTCACTGGATATGAGCAAGTACATGTTCTAATTGACTTATCTACTACTAGGGTATCACCCAATGTTAATAGTTACAACACTAGAAAAAACCCAAAACAGTAGCAGTCGCAACTTGTATGAAGCTAATCGCAAACGCTAGCTGGTCGGCACGTCTGTTCACTCTAAAATTTATCCACAAACAAAAGGACAGTCGTGGCTCAGATGGTTAAGCCACTGGCTTATTGATCCAAAGGTCAGAGGTCCCAGTACCACCAAGCTGCCACTGTCGGACACTTAACCCTCAAGGGGTTTTCCAGAAATTTTCAAGAGTCAGACCTCCCCAACCAAATGCGCCTTTATCGTTCTGCTGTGGCTTCTTTATGTGAACATTAATACAACCATTAATACACAAGTATTACTGTAAATCCAGGACGGTTAGATTATAAGTGGACAGTGAAGAGGAAAAGCCGTTTACACCTGGTATTATGGATGCGTTTGATGGCTTCTAATGGAGAGACACCGTCATTTTGTTTTTCAGGCAAAAATCATGTACCTATATGGAGTGGGTCTGATGTTTTAATATGTGGTTTGTTTAAAAAAAAAACACTCAGGAATAAATGAGAAAAGAAACACTAAGTTAAGCTATGAAAAGCAGTTGTGTACGTTCCTGCCGTTACATCATCTGTACGTCTTTATTAATTAGAATAGCAGTCGCAATAGCTTCCTATTATCAGATATGTTTGAGGTAGAACAAAGACACAGTTGCTCAGGCAGCACGTTGTTGCTGACTGGGAAACATGGAGAGATGCAGTCTTGTTGTCCATCTCAGACCACTTCTGAATGTTGTTTGAGTGCTCGGATCAGAATGCATCTCCAAGACAGATCTGATCGCATAATCACTGGTGCTTTTTACTGACCACTTAAGATCTCCCAGCATGCTTGTTAACGGCAGGTGAGAACAGAGCCTAAGGGACTCAAACTTGTTCCAGCATGGTCCACGAAGACATGGTTTCCCAATGTCAAAGCTGATGGACTCAAGTGGGCATGGACCGGAATGATGATTACACACATCAGTCTTTCTTAACTAATACTTTTACGGCTTAGTCAGCACGAACCCCAACAATCATGTTCAAAGATCTAGAAAAGTGGAGACAAACCTCATATTATTACCCATCTTTTTTTCAAATGAGATGTTCAACAAGCATTGTCCACATACTTTTGGATATAAAGTGCATCAGTGCACAATATACAGCCGTATTCGATCAGTGTAATCTTAACAGTGACCGGTTTATGGATGTATGTGAAATGGTATAGGATTAATACGCTGTCCTCTTACATCAGATTTTGCAGTGTAGTTAAAGGAAGGAAAGAAAGCACTTGTTTTTTTTTAATAACTACACGCAGACATACCCACATGACTGCCTGCCAGCTGTGCTGCCAGTATGATATATAGTGTTGATTAGAGGTTTGCTGAGTAAAGGAACTGAAGCATTCCTAGTAACATGGACTACACTGTCCGCACACTCATATCAGATCAGTACCATGTGTCCTTTACTTCAGACATGTCATTAGTCATTAATGTGGGTTGTTGTTTCGAGTGAATTTGATACCCTTCTTCTTACTTTTATTTAAAAAAGGCTTTGAACTACTACTTTAAAAAAAAGGGTTAATCTTTTCAGGACAGAATCGCACTGCTCTCACCACATAGAGTGTTTTACTTGATGTCTATACCAATAATCTTATTTAAATCAAAACCAGAACAACAAAATATGCCTGAACTACATACATTCTTCCCTTAGTCTTGCACCACAAGCATATATGTATGAAACGTTCACTCTAATTTGATTTGTTTAAACATTATTACTGAAATATTATTTAAGGGAATAAAATATAATAACTGGTTAATTTAGCGTATTTAGACGCCTCCACCTCCAAGGCAGTTGTATGACATTCTGCAACAGGTTGAGGGGATGGAAATAGTGTCATTTTTGATGGTGGAGAAAGTTGTCCACTAGATACACCTCTGACGAGCATAAACATCCACATTTATAGACAACAAAACGGCGATTGATGTATTCAAGTAGTTGACGTTTCCTGAACTTAGATTACTTTTACAAAAGCCAGCTGTACAGTTTCTGGAAGATACTCTCACTGACTTACTCATCTGCTGAACCGCTTAATCCTAGTAGAGCAGTGGGGAAGCTGGAGCCTATCTCAGCCGACTCTGGACAAAGGCAGGGTACACCCTGAACTGCTTGCCAGACCATCGCAGGGCAACACACACATATCTATTGAAAAATTTGGAACAACCAATTTAACTAATGTGCATGTCTTTGGACTGTGGGAGAAAACTGGAGTACCCTAAGGAAACCCACACAAGCATAGGGAGAACACGCAGACTCCACACAAAAATGCCATCGCCGGGCCTGTGACTTGAACCCAGGACCTTCTTGCAGTGAGGCAGACGTGTTAACCACTGGAAATCGGGGTTGGTCTTAGAAAGTCCACGTCTTTATGTGAGTTTCACTTCGTCTGATGACAGGATTAATTTTTCTGTATGTGCATGTGAGTGGCATCATTGCTGAGTAGTGCAGTAATTCGTCATGCTGTCATGAATAGCAAGATAGCGAGGTTAAAAACAATTATGTCACCTTTTAAAATAGATTAATGATTAAGAGAAAATATATATATATATAAAAACTGAGAAATAAAGCAACACAAATATAGAGCATAGGAAGAACGAGCAAAGTTTAAAAAGAGAGGAAAAACATGAGGAGGGCTGAAGGAGGAGGACGGAAAGCAAAGTGAGATAAAATAGAGAAGAAGGAAAGTGTCAAAAACAACCTGTTCTTCATAAATGAAATGATTTATGTCTGGAGAACCTGGTGATCATGAACAGTGGAGCCATTAACCAGCAATTTGTCCACCACATCATTTGTATTGGAGTTTTTGTGTGCCCAGAGAGACTACACTGGATAACCTCAGTTCCAACATTACCACTCCCTGGTCACTCCCTGCACACTCCCTGAAATCCCATTGCCCTCTGTGCACTGCTGTGTGTTTCGGCTGCCGTATGATCCATCACATCAGCATTATCTCTTATCATGGATTAAAGACGACATGACGTAAGTAAACAGACCTGTGCTCGGATGGGATGTCACAGCTAGGACTGCGGATAGAATGCGTGTGTAAGCGTGTATATCTGGTGTTGTAACTAATTATTTTTTTTTATTAATTTTTTTGTTAAAATTTTCAAAAAATATAAAAATTTACCCAAATACGTTGTAAAACAAAAGTTTTTCCAGCATTTAATAATTCATTCATTTTCAGAACCACTTAATCCTACTAGGGTTATACGGAGGCTAGAGAAGGCTATCCCAGCCAATTCTGGGTGGAGGCGGATACACCCTGAACAGTCAATTGCTGGGCCAACACATACACAACTATTCACACTTTGGATTGACGTGGGGCAATTTGAAACACTAATATGCATGTTGTTGGACTGTGGGAGGAAACCAGCGTACCCAGAGGAATCCCACACATGCACAGGGAAAATATGCCATTGCTGAGCCTGGGAATTGATCCCAGGACCTTCTCGCTTTGAAGCAGACCTGCTTACCCCTACGCCACTGTGCTGCCCCATTTCAATCAATAATAATTTGACTAATAATGAAAAATTCACTAAAGGGAAGATTGATGTCACTGAATAGTCTGTGAGACGGAACATCGAGTACAGATATTATATTGTGGATTATTTGCCATAGCTTTGAGGTTTTCAGTGCTTGAAATCAGTGAATCACCTCTTTTTACACTCCAAAGTTTTGAAGTGAACTTTTACTTTGAAATCAGTGTCCTGATTAATTGGGATTAACTTTGATAGGAACCAGGAGCAGGACAAGACTTATCACTTAAGATAAATTAACATATCTATGATATCATTCATTCATTCATTCATTCATTCATTCATTTTGTAAGCCCCTTAATCCAAAAAATTTTGCGGGGAGGATTGCGACCATGCCAGCCGACTCTGGGCGGAGACGGGGTACAGTCTGAACAGCTCGCCAGGCCATTACAGGGCCATATTTATGATTTATACTATGACAGTTAAATAATGTAGCATCTATCAATGAAAAAATAGTTTAACTACTTTGTCTCCTTCTCTTAAAACCATGTCCAGTCATGTTCACCTCACCAAGCTTTCTACTAGCATCTGCCAACTTTTTGCCCAAAAAAGCATTTTAATAATGAAGGATCGGATGATAAAAAGTATAACTATAAATGTCAGTTACAGTTAGAAAACTAGATTAGGTTATAGAGCTCAATATATATACACAGCATGATTCAGGCAGGAACATTGTTCCCCTACTGCTCCTCACGTTCCCACAAACGAATATAAACCGTGAGTTTGATCATGAGGCAAACGATTTAGTGTAATGAAAAGCATTTTCATATCTGATAGGTTGTCATGTGCTTAGCCATTTTTATCAAAAGCATTTTAAGTAAGTGATGTAATGCCTCATAACACTGCCCAAATTATCTGTAATGCACTTAAAAAAAATATATTATTTTTTCTTTCGTCAAACCGTTCTTACGGCCCTAATGGTGGTTGTGAATAAACAGCATGAGTCATTAGACCGCTGTAGCATACAGACCTCTTTGGATAGAACAACGCAAAAGATGAATGCATACAGAAAAAGCAGGAGTGTCTTGTGTGGTTACTCAAACATTCATTCAAACATTTAAAGAACTGCAACTTCCAGTTTCATTGGAAGGGGAGGAATTCTCTCAGGGAAGTTCAAGAATAGTTGTGGGTAATGGTTCCTAGTTGAGCAAAATGTTCTGGTCCAAAATAAGTTCTCATAGCATAGTATTTTCCTTTTTTCCCACAATTTCACACCACTTTACCGGCTAATGAAGCGAGAATTCAGACATCGTCACTGACTCACAGTACCGAAGAGTATTTATGTTGTAAAAGGAGTGGGGAAGCACAAAAAAGGAACAGTGAACCATGAATGTGTGAAAGAAAGATGCATTTAAAAAGAGGCTGGAAGTGGCAGTCCTCCACAAGCTGATCTTTTGTTTAGGGTCAAACTGACGCAGAGCGCGAGAGAGGCAACGAAAGAGTATGTGTGCTGGTGGACAAAAGGAAGGAGCTGAATAGGACTGCAGTAGATATAGAAGAGTTCAAATGGACATAGATGCCTAAAGGAGACCGTGGTTACAAAAAAAAAAAAAAAAGGCCAAGCATTCATATAGGCTTTAACAAGGTTACACACGTGCACACACACTCGAACAAACACAGGCACCTCCCACGGAGATACTCAGCCCCTAACAAATTAACAAGACTGTCTGCTCTCTACATCACAGAGCTGATCGTCCCCCACTGGGAAGACATCGACCTGAAGCAGCAAGAGGAGATCACACCCCACTGAGAATACAAACTGAAGTCGCCAGGATGGCTGGTCTCTCATCAGTCTGGATGGGAGTGATGGGGATGCTGTCGCTGTTCTGTCTGCGGGATGTAAATTGCACTAAGGAAAGTGTCCCCAGGGTCAAACTCAGCTATAAAGGTAGGAACGTCCACCGACAGTGGAATGGCATGATCATTGTAAAATACTTTTAGGGTCACAACCCTTACACGTTATACAGTGTAGCTTCGTCCTGCATGCCGGATTTATCCCTACTAGGATTAAACGTCTATTAATCATTCAAGGAGTTGGTTGTTCAGTGAGTCATTATCTACTTACATGTAAATATTATGCTTTGTACTTGATTAATTGTAATCTTGGACATGAGACATGCTCCTGTCCGATGTTTGTGTGTGGAGACCTCGCTACACATACTACCGCACACTCACACACTCTTGTTATCTTTAAGAGGTTTACTGTGTAGTATTTTATTATAGTAGAAACGATATGCCCATAGGTTTAATCTGTATAACGAGCAAAGATACATAAACAAGATGTTTATTCATTCAAAGTGAATCAGTGCAATTTCATTCATTCATTCATTTTTTTTTAAATCAAGAAACCGTGACAAACACATCAACCCTGCCTTTTGTCTCTGTTTTATTCATTTAGTGTTTAACCTTTTGGGTGTGGTGACATTAAAAAGAGCCACATGCTGATGTGGTTGAAGGGTTTGGTTTTCATGAATTGCAAGTCTCTCATTATACCTGGCTGCTTCCTCACCACCACATAGCCTTTTACTCATTAAACGATTCCCAAAATTTCCTCTGAACTTCACTGAATTTCTTTTACTTAGGTTAATTTAAGCTGAAGCCCACTCTGCAGCTGTAACTTCTTTGAATTTAGATGAATCTTTAAGTATTAGCCCAGGTAATCCTGTACCCTTTATCTTACAGGGAGGTCTAACACACTTCTATGGCAATACACACACACACACACACACACACACACACACAAAAACGCGGTTAATAGTAGCTATTAGTGGATGGAGAATCTTGTGCAGCTATGGAAGTGTCTATACGAGGCGTAAAAGAAACAAAAGGAACTGGTCATGGTTCATTTGTCGCATGTTGGGCATGGATACTTAAGGTTTAAAGCACCGTGGGCTTTAGTGACACTGAGTCGTGTGCACTTGTCCGTAATTAAAAAATATATTTGATACATGATGGCTCATTTAGGCCACTTGATGTCGTTACCTGTAATCCTGTATGTATAAACCAGTAAATCTCTCAATTACATCTTTGTGCTTCTAAAAGGAATGATTAAAGACCTCTGCATGTTTATTTCTTTTTTTTTCTCTGCCTTTCCTTTCATTATGTCCCATGTTCAGAGTCTGCTGTGGCTTTTGGAGCTACGCAAATGTGCAGCATGTTTGTTTTTGCCACCAAGGGAAATAAAAGATCAAGCTCCTGAAAAAACCCTCGCTGACTGAGAGCTCCAGCAAGCTAGCTTTACTCAAAACAGAGCCACATTTACATCAACATCCCCAGGCCAGTGAAAATATGAGTGGTGGGAATGCACCATTTATTTTGACATTTTATATCATCTAGAAAATATAGGTGTTTAAGAATAGTGCACGGGCTGTATTTCATTCTGAGTGTTTGGGTTTGCCGGGCACAGAATATAAAGGAAGTAATGCATTCAGGTCTGAAGGTCAATAGAAAATGTCCACTTTAAATGTAAGATGGTTACGTGTAGATGAGTAACACATGTAATGTGTATTAATAATGTTCTGGACCACCATGAGCCGCCAGAATCACTTCGTTTCGGTTCTTGAGTGATTCATCTTGCTCTGTGGTTGGGTGTGGAGTTATCCTGGACGAGAGCATTCCCTTCAGGATAAAACAAAAATATTTTAGTGTAGAATAAATGAGCTCAGTGAGAAATATTGTGTATTATTTTATTTCAGATTTTATTTACCAAGATCAAGTTTTTATCACTGAAGTCTGAGTGTGACTGGTTGTGTGTGTTTGCCCTGCGGCGGTCTGACAAGCTGTTCAGGGTGTACCCTGACTTCGCCAGTGAGGCTTGAACCGCTGACCTTCAGATCAGTAACCCATCACCTTAATCACTAAGCCACCACCGCCCTACCTATGATGGATGGATGACCCATTTCCATGATCTCGGCCCTTTCTGTGAGGCTACCTTAAATCAAAAGTGTATACTCCTCAAACTCTTGAAAGCCTTTAAGGTTGATATTCAGCATTTGCTATTGCTGTTCCACCCGACTTGACCCGTCGAGCCATAGCAGCTTTCAGAAATCACCTCTAAGCGATTATAGACAATGTTGGCCACCATTTGGTGGATGATTATATTTAAATAGATCGATGGTTTTTAGGCATAATAATAGTTGGTATTTATGTCCTGTCATGACTTTGTAAACTAGAGTAAACTTATTTTATTAACCTTATTTGAAATTAAATGGTGCTCTAGCTTGTTAGGTATAGTTTGATAGTAACCAGGAACACAAATAGCCTGTCATACACACATTCTGTTATATAAGGAACTTAACACATGTTAAGTGAACTTGAAAAGCTTTCTTTTTCTCCTTGTTTTATATTCATATCGAAAATGGCACTGTACATAGAGAAAAAGCCCTAAACGCATCCATCCAATTTCTGAACCGCTTATTCCTAATTAGGGTCGTGGGGAGGCTGGCGCCCATCTCAGCCGACTCTGGGCGAGGGCAGAGTACACCCTAGACAGCTCGCCAGGACATCGCAGGGCAGAAACACGCTGACGGCTATGCATCCTACTCTTGACAAAAATCAGAAATGGTTCTTTTACATGCCTCTCACCGAAGACAGAGAGAGACATGGCCTGAATTTGATAACCCAGTTAGCTGCACTGGGGGATAAAGTACCATATATTATTAAATACCAAATATTTCTATGGACATGCCTGTTAACCTTGTTAAAACTAGGTCACCGTGACCTGTTACCTGATTTTCATATCACAAGTGCAGTTGAATAAATCCATGATGATTCTAAGTGCGCTGTTGACCATGCGGTGAATACACCTAGTGTTCTGTGACAAGAATGCATTTTAGTTATTATTAGTATTATTGTTATTATTATTATTATAGAAGGAAATAACATACAAGATGCAAAAAAAATCATACTTAACATACTCAAACTTACCAATAACATACAACGTAGGTACAAACTAACATAGCCAATTATGTATTCTGGAATTTTTTAAGGGATTCTTTAACATTTCACCTTTTGGTTTATATGGTGGCTTACTGGACTTAGTAGAGGATTCCCCTTCCTGAGTGGTTCTTTTGTCTGTCTTTTATGGGTTTGGCTCAGATATACGTGCAGGAGGTGGCACCATGGTGTAGTGGTTAACATGTTCACCTGACAGCAGGAAGGTCCTGGGTTTGATTCCCGGGCTCATGGGTGGAGTGATCATGTTCTCCCCGTGCTTGCATGGATTTCGTCTGGGTAATCCAGTTCCCTTCCACAGTTCAAAGACATGCACATTAGGCTAATTGGCTGTTCCAAATTGCCCCAAGGTGTGAGTATGAATGGTTGTGTATGTGTGTTGCTCTGGATTAGTTTGGCTCCAGCCTCCCTGCAGCTCAGTATAATTAGGCATTTAGTCAAAAAAGGAAGTGAGAGATGATTGTGTGATATACATGTAGGTCATGCTGTTTTAATTTGGACTCACTAATCACATTTGTATGACATCAGTTTGTGCTTTTTCTGTGCAGGACAATCATCGAAAAGCCCTTCACCCATGATGAAGGCCAGGCAAGGTGATGGCAGCCAGGCTCTCAGCTGGACTATGAAGAGGTTTTTAGAGCCGGCTAGTCGAGTAAATGAACAGCTCTTACAAATAAACAGATTTGAAGATGATTTCCATGGTTTGATGTTTGTTCAAATGCATCTGTGACTGAAACCGACTCACTCAATTATCCTTTTGATGAAGTATTTTTAAAATAAAGTGTGGAATTTTTTATGTTGTTTCTGATTATAATCATAAAGCTTCACATTTTTTATTCTGGTTTAAACTATTTCTTCTACAGCAAGCTTCTTTAAGTTCTGAAGCTGAGCTCTCTCAGTACTTCTCCCATGATGTCCCAAGCCAGTCGTCTCCTTCAGCAATGGGCTGTAGTGATGATGGGGGGATCCACAACAGCAGGAGCTGCAGTACCTCACTGGATGAGTCAGCAGCACCTTTACACGGTAAACACAAAAAAATTTCCTTTCACTTTCCAGCCAGCTTGAATTAGTAGATCATTTCCTTCAATGATATTATCACATTATCTTATTGTCATATATTCTCAATAGTACTATTTTATTTTTTGACTAAATACTAGATTCATACATGCCTTGGATGGCTGAAAATTATTCATCACTGACTTGCCAAAGCACCTTCTCTTACTAGAGTAGCTGGGAGGTTGGAGCCTATCTCAGCCGACACTGGGAGCCTATCTCAGCCAGACTATGTCCAGGGCACACACACAAAACCATTCAAACTCACACCTAGGGGCAATTTGACACAGTTGTGCATATTTTTGGACTGTGGGTGGAAACCAGAGTACCCAGAGGAAACCCACGCAAGCACGGAGAGGACATGCAAACTCCACACAGAGACGCCTGAACCCAGGCCTTTCTTGCTGTAAGGCGGACATGCTACTGTGCCGCCCATGACCGAAAACCTTTTTTAAAAAATCAGAAATAGAAATGTTACTAAAGCTTTTTCCTGTCTCCTTTTGCTTACAGCTTATAAAGAGGGTAATCCTTACGCTAGACCATCCGCCCCTGTTAGCAGAACCACAGAGCGGCAGGCTAGTGTGACCAGCAGCACCAGTTCAGTCCGTAGCCCCCTCTTACGTCAGCGATGTGTTATTTGCTATGAAGATGAGCCCAGTGATGAAGATGAAGACACAGGATCCTTCCGTCACCTAAAACGTGGCACCTCTGATACAGCTCGCCACCAGGAAGACGACTCAGGCATTGTCGTGGCAACATCATCGTTAGAGGTGGACGACGAAAGCCAAGATGGCAGTGAGGACAAGCGGCTTGATGTGGTCTCACCATTTTACAGCAGCTCGCTGGAGTCAGTGGAAGGAGGAAGTAACGTTGCTGAACTGCCTTTTATGCCCATTTGCAGTTCTGAGCACAGCAGCCTGGGCACAAGGAAAGAGGCTAAGCGCTCGCCCAAGCTGGAGCACAAAGCCGTAACACGTGTTAAGAGCATGATGAGTATCGAATGCCCCAACATGCCACAGAAACATAAGACAGAAGACATCACTGCAGGCCCTGTGAGTTCCCACACCCAAGCCACCCAGAAAGGGAGAACCCAGCACCACTGCAGGAGAGGAGAACCCAGTGAACTGGCAGGCATCTGCACTATTGAGACTGTGGTTCTAAAGCGCAGTGAGTCTGAGTCCTTTGGACTTGACCTGGAGATCAAGTCATCTCCTCTAAAGGTGTTCATTACTGGACTAAGGCCTGGAGGTGCTGCTGAGAGGGTAAAGTGCTGTCAAAAAATATGTGCTATATGTAATAACCAATCTGTTCTTGGTCGTTTTTATAAAGATATTATTAATATATTCATTCTTTCATTTTCTGAACCGCTTATTCCTAATTATGGTGTGTTGTGTGTGTGTGTGTGCGTGCATGCTCACTTTGAATGGGTTAATGCAGAGGCAATAATTTCCCTTGCGGGACAGTATATCAAAATAAATAAATCAAAAACACATAAACCTATAAAATGATATATGATTATAAATGTTGTCAAACAAAATAACAGTCAGGTTCTTAAACAGCTCCTTTTGTCTCCCTCTGTTAGGAAGCCAGGGGGAGAATGAACATCGGAGATGAGATAGTGTCCATTGGTGACAATCCAGTGTGCACTTCCTCCTATCAGGAAATTTGTGATCTTATGCATGACCTTCCAGTCACTCTGTCCTTAGAGATTCAGAAGCCAGTCTCAGGTGAGTTGGTGCCGATAACACCAGATTTCAAATGTATAAATTATAGCCAGTTATTATTATAACTATATAATATAGCTATAATAAATATATGTATTTATTACAACCTGCTAACAATAAAACCAGCTCCTGATTTAGTCTTGGGGAGTACAGTGGCATAGTGGTAAGCATGTCCACCTCACTGCAAGAAGGTCCTGGGTTCAAGCCTTGTGCCCGACGAGGGCGTTTCTGTGTGGAGAAATGTACATGTTCTCCACGTGCTTGTTTGGGTTTTTCTCTAATTAGTCCGGTTTCCTTCTACAGTTCAAATACTTGTGCATTAAGCTAATTAGCTATTCCAAATTACCACTGGGTGTGAATGTGAGTGGTTGTGTGTCTGTGTGGGTCCTCTGGCTGCGATGGTCTGCGGAGCTGTTCAGGGTGTACCCCGCCTTCGCCCCGAAGTCGGCTGGGATTGACTTCAGTCTCCCTGTAATAAAGGATAAAGTGGTTTGGAAAATGAATGATGAATGGATGGTTTAGTATTAAACACTAGAGAAGAATAATAAGAAGTCAGTTATTAGAAGATTGTTTGGTTGCCACCTTTCATTATTTATTGGCATAAGGTGCTGTAGAGTATTGTCTTCTCTGCCCTTTGGTAGACTGTAGTGCTCCAAGACACTCAATTTTTCCAAACTGGAAAGACATTATCATGGTGTTTCTGCAAATTTAATAATTGAGCATAAAACCACTGAGTCCAACTCATGAGAGACACTTAATACTTAGAGTCTGAGTCACAGTTGTGAACTGTAATAAAAAGAACAGTCTGTCTTTCCCCATGCTGCCTTAAAGATGTTGGAGCACAACAGACTTTCCCTTGCTGGCAGTGCCCTTCCCCACCTCCCGTGGAACTGCAATCAACTGGCATTGTAACAGTGGTGACTATGAATTAATTCACCATCCGTCTTTAGTTCAAGTGCTTTTGCAGAACAGCTTAGACTTGGTGTAGTATGTAGACTGGCTGTATTTAAATGTATTTTATACTTCTTTTTACATATTTGTAGCTATTTCTTAAAAAAGTACACAGTCAGATATTTCTGACTGAACGGAACTCTATATAAGTCAGAAACTGAACTGCTTTTCTTTACAATAACATAATCAAATTTTGCTTATATTTTTACTTACCTACATTCTTTATGTGCTTTAACAGCGTGTACATATTCATTCATAAATATATCCTAATGGTAGTAAGAATGATAACCCTTTAGTAGTAAATGAGATTATGGTTAATGCATATCTTACATTTAATTGCTTTATGTACTATTTTTCATTTACTAAAACCTCATTCATGAAGTTTTATTAAAATGCAAATTGAAGCCCTAAACTAGCAGTATAACTTTATCAAGTCTCGTTTAACCACTGAGGGCAGTCAATCTCGGCATTTATCTGTCATAACAACCTCTTTAAAACACAAGTCATGTTTTTGTTTGCATTGGATATGACTTACACTGAGGTTGTGTTACAACTTGTTGTACATTGGGAGGTCATTTACCAAATATACATGAATCCCAAGCTTTTTCATTTTTACTCCGTATCGATGTGGTTAAAAAAATAATAACCAACTTCCTCCCAGAGCTGAGTCCACAGTGGTGGTTCTACCTGTAAGTATCATCTGAAATTGAAAGCAGTGATATTGAAGAGCAATATATGTGTGTGTGTGTGTGTGTGTGTGTGTGTGTGTGTGTGTGTGTGTGTGTGTGTGTGTGTGTGGTATAAGGAAAAACAAAAAAAAAACCCCAAAAAAAACATATATATATATATAAGAAAAAAAAATTAAATATATATATACACATACAAACACACACTTACACCTTTATATTTATTAATGGTCATGATGCATAAATGTATTTTTAAATTGGAAAACATAAAGCAATATATAGTTATTTACCTCTTTGTATAAATAAATTTGACACAAAACAGCCAATACTGTTGAGCATGTGGAGAAAAAAGCAGGGGTATCAGGCACCATTGGGGCACTGTGTGTTTTGGACCCATGAACTGAGGAAGGCCTGTGGCCTGCTGGTCTGAAATGCCATAATGTCATATATTTGGTCCTCCACAGATCTTATACAAATTCCTGGACTTCCCGATCACCTATTAAGTGTTGGTCATTAATAGCATCAACATGAATATGCATACAGAAATTGTAATAGCTTTGTGTAATCCTGAAATGGAGAACTATCCATAGTGAAGTCATCTCTAATTAAAAATCTTATATTTAAATATTTTTATGATTACACCTATAGCAGAGCAATTGTATGATTTACTGCACTATTTGATTACTGGTTGATTTATGTGACTATTATATGATAAGTTTATTCACTGAATTGAGTGTAAAATTGTTTATTTTCTTCCATTCCACTCTGTGCAAGGATTGCACGATGACAACACAATGTTCTTAGCTCTGGGACCTCGAACAGGTGGCGTTCAGCTCAAGACCTTCAAGGTCACTTAAAGACAGGCGGTAACTACACAGTTAAGAAACAGTGAAGCAATTGTTGTTGTTGTTTTTTTGCTAAGCTCGCCTCAACATAGTGATAAGCTTAATGTAAACAATCTCAGCAAGTGTAATGCCAGAAATTAATGGTGGTGAACTGAAAAGATGGTGAACTTGAAGGTATAAAAGGAGGGGTCTTGATGGACCACTCAGCGTCTAAGAATCAGTCATGGACGTGAGGAGGACCTTTGGGGATCCAGCTAGAGGAGCTAGAGGATGGCAGACGGGGTGCAAGGTGATTTCTCGAAACAACTTTGTTAGTGTGATTGATTGTATGCTTTTGTTTTACTAAAGGCTAAGTAAAAAATTTTTTAATAAAATAAAAAAAATAAATAAACACTGGAAGAATGAAATTTGGATCTCTTGTGTCATGAACTAGACACTTTTGCCACAATAAACTGTACAGTAGTTTGAAAAGTTGCTAATGCAAAAGCTGCTAGTATTACATATATGAACAGTATAACAGTATATAATGCAGCAACTACATCTGATCATGGATAGAATATATAATTACTTGTGTCTTTATTCTGCTCCTGACGGTGTTAATTGCAGTCTATGGCCTTGATTGTTCCTTTCAAAGCTGAGAGTCTTTTAAATCTTGAATACCACTGTGCTCCTTTTTAACTTGGGATCAACAATCTCCCCCTTGGATTATATTAGGATTCGTCCTTAGACACCTTAGATTTGCAAACCTCGACTGGTGAAGCTGAATTGCCAGTAGGTGTGAATAAGTGTGTGTGTGCGCGTGTGAAGAGCAGCATCCCATTCAGGATGCCTCACGCTGTTTATCATTTTAAAGTTTGTGAATTCTTGTCCATTCAGGGGGAAAAAATCTGAACTGTGTTTTTTTCTCTTGTTACTGGAGAGATATCCAAGCATTCTAATCATGTTTCAGTTACTGAAATTACGGTACATCTTTAATTATTTTTAAAGGTAACCTATATAACCATTATTCACATCAGGCAAGGTGGATATTGCTGAAAACTTTATTAGCCATTCGAATTACCTTTTTTTATATATCAAGAAGCAAGGTTCGAGGAGTGGTGAGTGCAGATATACGAGAGCAGCCTTCCCGGAAAGTTGCCCATGAGGTGCATAAAGGTGGAAGGGACTTGAATGCAAAGATGAGACGCAAGTGTGGGAAAAAAGGATGTAATTTAAGGGTTCTGAAATGCACCCATTGTTTCAATCACCAATTTGATTCATCATTATCTCAAGTTCAAGAGGTGTACAATGGGTGTAATGTTCATTATCCCAAGATAGAGAACCAATCTTTGTACCATTCCCCTGTGGTATACACTAAATACACATATCTAAGTTTTATAAATATTAAATACATACAAAAATATTTACCTTTGGAGAAACAAAGGTAACATTAATAAATGTACATTTAACAAATGTGTGATACATGACTGCGGTCTCATGTATAGGCAATATGATAATAAAGTTGAATTATTAATTTTAGCAAGAGATAAGGTTGATTATAAAGTCCAAACTGTATATAAAATAGACACGCCTCCTCCACCTCTTCTCCCTGTGCTATGTCAACAGTGCTGGAGATCACAGCACACCGTTATCATTGCATTTATATCATAATTAGCTTATTCAGCTTGAGTTAAACCGCCCTAATCCAGACGTCAGTAATGCACACATTTCTGTAACGAGTATTGTATTTAAATAGAGGATTATTTTACTAAACATAATCCTGCAAAAGATTTCTACGCGTACATATCCCATTCATCTATTTGCCATATTGTGGCCTATCTCAGCCAACTTTGGTCAAAGGCTGGGTACACCCTAAAAAGCTCACCAGTCCATCACAGGGCCAATCATCATACACTTACACTAACACCTCGGGGCAATTTGGAAAAGCCAATTAGCCTAATGTGCATGTCTTTAGACTGTGGGAGGAAACTTGAGTACCCAGGGAAAACTCATGCAACCAGGGAGAGAACATGCAAACTTCGCACAGAAACGCCCTCGCCGACCCCGGGTCTCAAACGCAGGAGATTCTTGCTGTGAGACAGATGTGCTAACCACTACACCACCATGCTGCCAAGCACACCAAGGTGTTTGTCATGTAGCAAAACTTTACTCAAAAATATAATTACAGGTCATATATACCTAGGACTATATATACCTAGCTTCAATCCCTTTTTAAAGGTATCCGTGTTCACTCCAGGTGCTTAAAAGTACAGGTTTTTTGATGTATTTTCCCCATAATGTTTTTTTTTTCATGTTATGTTTGAAATGCGGATAAAACTTAATCCAGAAATGTAATAGCTTTAAATAGATTAAGTTCTTTTAATGGGTGGACTATGAATGATATACATTAAAGGTACAGCATTAAAGTTACAATTTAAACTACAAAAAACTACCGTTTAGAAATTGGGAAATTTCCCAGTATGGTTAGGTTTCCATCAAGCCAGCTGACCTAGTGTGGGAGGAAACCTGAGTACCCAGAGGAATCAGAAGAAAGGTGCCTACATGTATATTATAAAACTCTGAAGTGTGTAATTTCATGCATTAAAACATTTGCAATGTTTTATTTCATAGGTAACATTTTTTGTTATTAGTTTGTATAGATAGTATGGTTTTTTATTTTATGTACTGTCTATTGGCTGTGTGTGAATGCACCATTAGGTTTTGTGTAGATTTCATTGCACTCTGCTGTGTGTAGTGACAATAAAGGAATTGTCTTATCTAATAGCAGCAGTAAGTTTTTTTTTTTGTTTTTTATCTGCAGCAGCCGGGAGTATGGTGTTCCATAAAGTGTCTGGTATACATTGTAATGCCTCTGCATAAAAACACTAAGTTGTGTGCGTTGCATTTTCGGTTAAAGAGGACTCATGGAAAGTCATGAGTCCACAAAGTTTTGGGCATGCAGTGCATGGAAGTTTAGGAAATATTCGAATAGCATAAACAATAATATTGAACGTGGTTTAAATCCGACTCTGCAAACACCCCCCATCCCCTCCAAGAACAACACAAGGGACGCAAGGCAGGGCTGATTCCCATCCTCCCTTTTGGTTCCCTCCCCTTGAGTGCACTCGCTCTCAGTCGGAAGCCCCTTTAAAATGGCCTGAAGGCGCCTTTTCTCTCACTCAAACATTGCACGCTTCCTGCGCACTATACAGCCTGTATCTCTGAACAACGCGCTCACTGCGTTCAGATCACAGAAAAGGTATTTCTCTTCTGTTAAATATCTTTATCTTATTAGTGTATGTATTCTCATTTCTATCCTACTTCTATGTGATCGAAGGTTAAAACTAATAAAAGCAAAAAAAAAAAAAAGAAAAGAAAAGGAAAAAAAGAACCTTAGGACTTTTATTGGACTCATAGTTTGAGTAATGTGACTTATCAGGCGAGTTGGAAAAAGCGCGACGGGTTTTATTGTAATTTCCGCTCAATGTGATGTTCTTTATAATGAGATGCGATCCTTAAATCCACTGCAACATGTCTACATTTACTTCTGTATTTTTAAACTGATGCTCGGGTCGAGTAGAATTGGGTTTCGATTTAAAAACAGAAATCAAGTTGAAATGAAAGTGATGTGGTCGGACATGGCTGGTATGGTGCTGGTGGCGGGTTTTTTGTATACTTTGTTTGTTTTTAGGAAATGTTGCTGTGAAGTACTATGCATTCAGGATGAACCTTAATGAAATAAAAACAGGTTTCGATTTGAATTCAGCGCGGATGTTTTCATTCAGCACTTTTTTGCTGTATAGTCCCCTATTTTTGATCCTTTAAACTAAACACTTATTTTAACTATTTAACTAGTATCTCACTATGTTGGCTGTTTTCAACTTTTACGCTTTTTAAGTGGTGATTTAAAAATACAACTTTCTGTTTAATTAGCAGAAAAGATCTAAATATTTATGCTAGATCAATAGTCAATAATCTCTTTTTGGGTAGGTTATAAAGCCTCAAAGATCAAAACTACTTGATTAGATTGTGGATTCAGTCTGGGAACTTAATCAACAATGTAGCAGTTTGAAGCAATAATAGCTGTGGGGTTTTTTTTTTGTTTGTTTTTTTTTGCAGTGCACGTTATGTAAATTTTTTTAAGTCGGATATTTCACACTTACTCCGTGCTTGAGAGTATTTAATGTAGCCTAGTGTGTTGTCCTATTGTGCTTGACATTGTACTCTTAAGTTTCTTGTTTTGCATTCAAGGTTACACAGGCTATGTGTTTTTTTTTAACTATTCAGAGTTGCAGTAATTTTTGCATAGTGTATGAATGATTTTAAGTCGTCCTGCTTTGAGATGTGCTTTGTAGTTATTGTTCTTTGTTTGCGCGCCAGTTTCCCTTGCACATGTTGCGTGTTCGAATTTCCGTCTCGCGTTGCCCTCCCCTACTCCTCTTTGAACCTTATGGGTTTCCGTACTGACACTTGGTGGAGGGGGGGGGGTTCCTCAGCTTTACTTAAAACCCCTCTAGTTAAAGCCGCGCGCGGAGGTATTTCCACATTTCTGTGGTGTATTTGTATGATATATTTTTTTGTAATTTAATTTTGTGAATTCCAGTTGCCCATCCTGTTTAATAGCGGATAGTTATCAGGAGTGGGATTTTACGGTTTAGGGATTTTTTTTTCAGCATTTTATTTGTATTGTAAACAAACACAAGCCCGGTTATTAGCTAGCAACCCACTCATGCTAGCGTGCCTTCCTGTAATTCTTATAAACATTTATTGCAGGTTTGTAATTAAAAACGTTCAGGTCTGTATGTCATTATTTAGGACTACATGTAAACAACACCCTGCCTTTATAAAACATCGAATTTATCTGTTTATTTAAAGTATTTCAAATAAAAATATAGTGTAATGTAGAATATTCCTCAGGTATACAAAAAGTGTGGAGATTAGACTGCCTGGAATAGGCCATGAAATAAATTTTAATTATTAAATGCTTGATGAATTATTTGTACATCTTTTTAGATTCCTCTATTATTGTCTTTGTAATACCATTGCCTATATTATATCAGCATCAAATATGTAAGTAGCCTGAAAAAACAAATTTTGTGCTTGAAACAATGCCCAAAGCATTCAGTTTATAATCTGAGATTCATCAATAAAATGTATAATTTTGTTCTGCTGCATGATTGCAAAATATCAACGTGATCTGGTATGAGTGACAAATAAAAAGCAGGACGTGTTTCTTTTCCGCGAAGCGACAGTGGCCGCAGGCTTTCATTCCACCTGGACATTAAGATCCAAACTTCCATCTTCTGTCCGGTAGTTGATGTGCTTCCTATTTGCCTGTCGTAGAAACACCTATCTTATAGAGAAGGTTGAAGACCTCTGTATTAAAGGGTTAAACCACTTTAGAGTGAGAGTGATTTTGACTGTGGATGAATTGCAATTATTAAAATACTGGACATGATACACTTTGATCTTAAGTTACCTCTTACTGCCTTTTTCCCCCCCACCAGCAAGAGATCATGAGCGAGACTGCCAAGGACAAGGGTGCCGTCTCTACTAAAGAGAAGGGCGGAGCGGAGAAGAGGGGCAGAGGAAGACCCCGGAAGAACCCACAGGTAGGAGGAAGTACCTTGTGTTCATGTGTGATGAGAATTGAATCAATCAGTCATTCTGTTATGCAAGGTTTTACAGGTGTGTTCCTTTAAAAAAACATGTATTGGGGCGTGTCATGCTGATGATATGCAAATGAAGGGATGGAATATTGACATGCTTGTTCACATACACCAGGATAAATGTTACACTTTCTTTACCAACCTTGTACACAAACTTGGTGTAGTGGTTGGTCTTTAAAACTGATGTATGTTTATTTTGTTTGTATATCATGAAATTAAATTTGCTTTTGTGTGGGGGAGGTGTGTTATGTTGGCCCACAGTCATGGTCTTGACCACCATATCTTGTGCTGAATTCTCGTTTTTTTTTCTAATGCCTTCCTCGCCCACCGATACATCTCCCTCACTTTTACTGCATCCTGTAACCCCCAAACTGGAACCACGGGTAACCCACTTTCTCCGACTCTGCCCCTAGAGGATGGATGGGCTGGGTCAGGAGGGTTTCTCAATGCACCGATTGGTCAGTTGACTTGTCAGTCACTGGCACTAACACTTGCCTCAGATTAGTGTGTTAATGCTCACGGCTGTATTTGGAGTCTGTAGGTAACATGTCTTCATTCTTGTGTCTGTGGTTAATCTAATCAGAGCACTGGTTTGTGTAGAAACCCCAAATCCCTGTGGCCACGCCCAAAAACCTAGTGGAAAGCCTTCCAAGAAGAGTGGGAGGAGTTGTAACCAATAAATCTGGAGTAAAATGCACGCAGGTATCATAGTCAGGGGTTCACATACTTTTAGGCTGTATAGTGTGTGTGTGTGTGTGTGTTAAGCAGGATCATTTACTTTAGTTTACTGTTAAAGGTCTGTGTGTATTATTGGTGTTTGATCAGAAATACATTACAGATCCCTTGCAGTTCTTTAGTTCACTTTGTTTACTCACCATTGTCATCTGAGCTGCTTAATCCTTTTAGGATCGTAGAGAGCTTGGAGCCTATCTCCAACAACACTGAGTGAAGGTGGAGTACAGTCTGAACAGCTTGTCAAACCAACATACATACACACACACAACCATTCAGTCACTCCTAGGGGCAATTTGAAACAGCCAACTAGCTCAACGTGCATGTCTTTGGACTGTGGGAGGAAACTAGAATATCTGGAGGAAACCTACACAAGCACAGGGAGAACATGCAGACTTTACATAGTCTTGAAACCGCCGCTGAGGAAAATGACTCTGAGCCGTTTTTTTTTTTTTTATTTCTTCTGTTCAGCAACGGTGCACGGTAAATTTATGGGGACAGAATGAGAGCTTTGGCCACATGCACACTGTATTGATGATTTTTGATCAAAATAATAAAATTAGGTCAAATACAAAATGAATGCGACACCTCCTTCTAGATGAAGTGTAAGCATTTTAAAGTAATGCACACTTAACACCTGCTATCTGATGTCTCAGCGCGTTGTGACGCTATACCACATGACCCTGCATGCAATCCGGAAGCTCGGCAAAATCTATGAGAAGCGGAGTAAATGCCAAGAATCGACGATGTGAGGAAGTTACACATGCAAACATGCACATTAGTTTGGTGTTCATAAAAACCAGTTTGTCCCAAGCTTGCGTGTTTAATCCTAACATGTAACGTGGTGCACAAATCTAATGTAACTTGTGAATGGGTCATGGTGGGATGCATAGCTTTGCTCAGAATTCTCACTCACGTGCTCACGTGTAGCACATTTATCAGCGCCGGGAAATTTAACTGATGCCTTGCGATGGCGAAACGTTTAAGTTGCTGTTATGTTCTGGTTGTCTGACTCGTGCTATGACACTGTTTATTTTGTGACTATCCGTAATCGCTAAAGATTTAAAGATAGGTAGGTAACATGACAACAGAGGTGTAGTACCAATCAACCGGACAATACTGTATATTTAGCAAACTAAATATAATGGGGGCAAACTGTCATCCACCTTCGTGGAGGTCCCCAACTGCTCTCCGGGCAGCCCACTGCTGCGAGTGTGTGCTCACTAAATGCAGAAGCAATAATTTCCCTTGCAGGATTAATATAGTATATCATATAACTAAACTAAGTAATATAAATAATGTACGATGGTGTGGTAGTAGTTAGGCTTGTAGCGATCGATAAAACTATTGATTAATTGCTAGACTGGACCCGTGACAGCTCGTATTGATAGTAAAATCTCACTTACTGTTGATTGATTATTCCCGTGGTTGAGGTTCTGTCAGATTTTATGGCATTTTTAACTTATTTTCTGCTCAGAACTGGCAATTGCCTTGTATTTGTTAGGCCATTTTGGATCTCACTCATGCACAAAGAGGGGCTTGGCGTCGGTGAAGGAAGCCGCTTGTAAAATCTCCGAACTCTCAATCTATAGAACTATAGATATTGCTGTCTCTCTTAAACTTCCACAACTCCCCCCCCAAGCAATCACATGTGGTGCATTAAGTGTATTTTTATTTATTTTTGCTGGGACTGGGTGTGTCAAGGTTGGGTCCCCCCTACTTTCTGCTTCTGCACTACTTTGCTTAGCATAGCCCGGCTTTACCGCTTCAAACGCTCAGCAAACACGAGAAAATTCAGGGAAGAGCATGGTGTGAATTATCATAACTGATTTTACTCGGCCTACTAACACAATTTATATCTGCTAGGTAGTTTGAAGTCTGAACTACTGACAAGTTGAAACGGAGTCAACTTGAATCGGTCACATGATTTAGCTTTTTGGGTTATATTGCTCGATTATCGCTTGTACTTCGATGCCGGATGCTTGAGTGCCGTATCGTACTATTGCCTAGCAATGATGCAATAAATAGAGTAGTATGTATATTAAAGAGTGTGAAATGAAGTAAGACCTGGAAATGAAACGGCTCAAATTAGCGTTTTCCTAATTATATTATCTGGTTCAATGTGAAAGAATAATAATTGCTACAGGATACTCAGCTGGATACATGTGCAAGGTATTATTCAGTCTGGGACCTTCAGCCTGTGGCCTGGTACCAGCGGTTAAGTTATTGCTGGCTGAGGGTAGGAATGATCTCCTGTATCGCTCCTTAAAATGTTATCGAAAGGGTGTGAGGCGTTCTCCATGACCACAGTGCGGCTCTCTTGAATTTATTCGGGCTGTTCGCATCCTTAGCTTCGATGCCTGCATCCCAGCACACCACCGCATAGAACGGTGCTGGCAGAGTGAAAGACGTTATCTGTTCGATCATGTAAGTAGACACTCAGCTCTGGAGCTCTTGTATGACTGTGCGGTTCGTCACCTCTGCTCATATAGCTAGCTGTTCATGTTTCGGCGTCCGTTCACCCCATTTTGTCGAGTTGTGCCTGTCTGTGCACGTTCGTGCTTGCTGTAGGTATGTGTTCAAAGTAGAAAACTGAACCCCTTCACACAAACACACGTTTTAGTGTTTTCTGTGGTTAAAAAAAAAACAAACTCATGCTGAGTTGTGAAAACTTGACCATGTGCAGCTAAGAAAGCATTTGGTTTGATCATGTAAATGCTAGCTGGCTTTTGTCTCTGTTTTATTATGCGTTCCCAAACTACAGTGTCAGTGTTATGGTTTCCTTCATTTTATTCCGTTTTTTTTTCAGTTAACACAGTTTCACTTTACCTACGAAGCCTATGCATGCACAGGTCTGCCGTACGATCTTTTTGTAAACAGCAAGCTAGCCGTGCATAATGAATATCTGAAGTAGTGTATCTAATGGTTAAAAAAACGTGTGTATTGGGGCACGGCCCTCTCTGCTGTATGTTAAGACATTTCTACATCCCACAAAAGTGTTGCATGCAAAAACAAAAGTATTCAAATCGCCAACGTCTGTCGACCCCAGTCATCCCCGTACGAGCCAAAATGTCAATCACCCCGTTTTACAGTGTTAAAGAATCCTTAAATTCCCAGATCTGGAATTTGATCGTTTTTCTGTCTTTGTCTTTGTATATGTCTTTGTCCTAAGCCGCTCCTCTGGTTGAAATTTCTTAAAAAATCCACATGCAACTTGCTAACAAAAAACTGTTCAACAATATTTCAGCATTGATGAGGATTGAACAATAAAATTTTTTTTTCCTTTTTTTTTTTTGACCATAGTTCCCCAGAACACCTCTTCCTGTTGTCTCAGGCCTGCTGACCTTGCCCAAACCAGGTCTCCGCTTTCCTCCGACGTGCCTGATGCACTTTGAGGAATTTGGCAGCTGAGAACTCCGTGCCACCTGTTGGTCTTAAAGTAGCAGCCGGTGTCAGTTGTGCTGACCTTGAACACTGCTTTCTTTGTGTTGTAACTAAGTCTTCCTGTTAAAAGATTACACACAGCAAAACACACACAATCGATTCTTAAAACCTGGGCGGAAAGAGACGGGTCCGTGTGCTTATCGCCTTGTTTAAGTGGACAGTTCCTGCGGTCTACAGAGTGCCTTCACCAGTGCACCAACAAAGAATTGGACGATTGAATCAAATCCAAACCATAGCTAATTATCCATTTAAATTCATTAGTTTTGTTTTATACAGGTGTAACCTAGCATTTACAGCAGGAAAAGGACATTGGTCTGACACCTGGGGGGAAAATTAGTAAAAAAAAAAAATCAATCATGGATCAGATATTAAATATTTACCTGTAAATAGAGGTCCTCCTAAAAAGCTTGAGTCGAGGCAACTGGATTTCTTTTTGTGGTTTTTGAAGACAAATCACTGTCCCTCCCATCCATTCCATCACATCGCTCATTGGGGTCCTTTGTCCACTAGGGTTGTTTACCTGGTCTGCATACGCGTGCCCTGTAAGTGCTTGAAAGGTGAAACCTCAAACCTCCCCCTCAGTTTAATGTTGGTTTTCCTTCTTCACATAGACGCTTCTTTTGGATTGAAAGCGAAACATCTTCCAAAACCACTAAAAGTCCAGTTGCCTCGTCTCAAGCTTTTTAGGATTACCATCACCTGGACGATCGAGAACCTACACCAACGTAAATAGGGGTCGTTAAAAAGCTCCTCGGTGGTCGGGCTCCGGAGGCGGACGAGATCCGCCCCGAGTCCCTCAAGGCCCTGGATTTTGTAGGACTCTCTTGGTTGACACATCTCCGCAACATCGCGTGGTCTGTACCTCTGGATTTGCAAACCGGGGTGGTAGTTCCCCCCCCCCTTTTTTTAAAAAAGGGGACCAGAGAGTGTGGTCAAGCTTTGGGTGATGACCAAAAGAACAAGATTGCAATACAAGCGGCTGAAATGAGATTCCTTCACAGGGTGGCGGGGCTCTCCCTTAGAGAGAGGGTGACAAGTTCTTTCATTCGGGAGAAACTCGGAGTAGAACCGCTGCTCCTCCTTGTTGAGAGGAGCCAGTTGAAGTGGCTCAGGCATCTGATCAGAATGCCACCCTGGTGTGGTGTTACGGGCATGTACAACTGGGAAAAGCCTTGGAGGGACTTGACTGGTCTGGGAACGCCTCGGCAAACACCCCCCACCCCCCCAGAAGAGCTCGAGAAGGTAGCTGGGGAGAGGGACGTCTGGACCTCATTGCCCGACCCTGGATTAAGTGGATGAACGCCAGCTAATATCTTCGAATCGTAACCCTTTTTTTAAATGTGAAACTAATGAATTTAGTGTTACCAATACAGAAGCCTGACTTCAAGAATCACCGATCTTTTTGTCATATTGCTTGCCCCCATTACAATGTTAGCATTAACCTAATGTGAATTTTTAAAAAAATGTCTAACACTGGATTCCACTGTTGGTGCGTTTACTTAAGATATAATGCTAAAAGGGGGAAAAAAGCTCAATTTGAGAAATCGAAAAAGGAAACTGACTTCGAACAACACACACGCCCCGAGCTGCGTGATGGATGAAACCTGATTCACAGCTTTTTCACGCCATGCGTTGACTTCCTGTTTACACTGCAACGCTTCTCCATGGTAATGCTAGCTCAGCTGAAACAAACTAAGCACCTGCTTGAAGGAGTTTGACTGTTTAAGTGACTGTTTACCCTGACAATGTGATAACATAATAAAGAAACATTAAAGTGCGTCAGTGTCTGACGGGGTTAACCGCGTGTTTTCAATCTGCACATAGCGACGCTTTGATCATAAACAGAAGCATAAACCGCAGGTGTTTGACATGATTTAAAGCATCCGTACAACTTGAGCTGTGCAAGAGACAGGATTGGAGGTGGACGTCATGATTCCGGAGTAAATATCTACAGTACACAATATGCGTTGTGAAATTTAAAAAAATTCTAAAGTGCACCAAACCCCCTAAAATTATTTATATTAAAGGTTTCATACTGAAAGAAGAATGTTTATGAAATTGGTTTTAAATATTAAACATAATTATGTCTTAAATGCTAAGACTTATTATTTGGAGTATGTTCGGTCTAATTAGAAATGCGTATCTGCACCTAAGACAGATAGGGTGGAGGTTTAAAGGTAGCTGAATTCAGTGAAGGTGCTGCAGCTGTGATGTGTGTGTGTGTGTGTGTGTGTGTGTGTGTGTATATATATATTCAGTAAACAGAAGTTGAGCTGAACTGAAAATCTGTGTACACGGTTTTAAATTTGTGAAGGAACGTATGTAATCAACGCTTGTAGCTTTATGCTAAAACTTGGGTGCTGAGTTCTAAAGTCTTAAACTCTGGGACTCCCAATTTACTCCGTTTCCTTTTCGTGTTTCCACAGCAGCAGGAGCCCAGCGGTTCCCCGATGCCGAAGAGAGCTCGAGGACGACCAAAGGGAAGCAAAAACAAGACCAGCGCCACAGTGTCTAAAGGCAAAGTGAGTGTGTGTGTGTGTGTGTTAACAGATAAAAACAATGAGACGTATATTTCCTATTCAAAATTATAATGTATAAAGATATCTAAATGTTTTTAAGCGGTAACTTGCTTAGCTAGGCAGTTTCTGAAGGCTAGTTGCACAATTTTGTTTAGCTAATGTTCATTTAAATGTGGGTTTAAGTTTTGTTCCCAGATTTTGTTATTCGTATTTCAACGTCGTATAGTGGTTTGCTGGATAAATACTTCCATCATTGACATAAGTCAATAATAATTTAATTTATTACACAGGAACTACAGAACGAAAAATTACACATGCGCATAGTCATTTATTTTTTTCAAATCGTCATGAGCTTATTTTTCCACCTAGATTTTATGATGCTTCCAATTTGTATATACGATGTTGGAAAAATATTTATTTTAAATTCTTTTTTTTTGCGCCATGCCGGTCCTTTTTTTTATTGTGATCACATCATGTACGTCTGCGTACTTGCCCGTCGGAAGTGCCACCTTGGGTGCTGTTTCGAATCCAGCAGTCTACACAGTGCGCGTGCGTTCAAACGTCTGTCACGTGAGACTATCAGAAGTGATACTATTGACATGTGACAGGACTGGTCAATACAGACGTTTTTTTGTTTCATCTTTGTGTTCATTCTTGAAAGTAAAGAATTGGGATTTGATTCTACATGCACACATTCTCCATCGTGGGCTGATGGCGGCAGCATCAAAATCTACCTGGGGTTCCAGTCCCTTTTAAACCCACCCTCAGAGGGGAGGTGAAAGGAGAGGTGTATGAAAGGATTTTTAGGGCAACCTCCTTTTTGACTGCGACTCCTGTATTCAAATTATTAAAGGGTTAAATCAAGTCTTTTAAATTAAATCTTAAATTCTTGTTTTTAAGAATACAAGAAAGGGACAAATAAAAATGGTTATATTTACCCTTTCTCGTATTCCCGTTCTGTGTTGCTAAAGTGGAGGGAAAAAAACTGTTCTTAAAATGATTTTTTTTATTTTTCTCATGAACTCCGGTCGAGTTTACATAATATAAATCCACTAAACAAACAAAAAAAAAAAGAATTGCATAATAAAATGCGTTCGAGTCCTTCACGTCATCCCTCGCTGCTAATCAACTGCGACTGTTTTTGCTAATCGTTTTGCTAAACTCTTATGTTCATGACAGATTTATAGTAGACAAGTTGAAAACATTAAAACGAAACCAGGATGGTCTGTTCTCCCCACTTCCTGTTTTACCGTGGCTTCCTGTGGCATTTTTTTTGCATGATGCAGGTGCACCCGATAGTGGTGGTGTCTCCATGACAACACCCTCACCCCCTAACAAACGCATGCGTATGAACAAGCACGTGCACTCACGCATTCAGTTCGCTTCTTTCCATCTACTGTTGTCATGACAACCCCTGACCCTTTTGTACACCCTCGCTTGATCGTGTGTGTGTGTGTGTGTGTGTGTGTGTGTGTGTGTGTGTGTGTGTGTGTGTGTGTGTTGGGGCTGCCAGCTGTCTCAGAGCTTCAAACCAGGTGGCCAATGAACTGGAGTGGCCTGTGTGCAGTTCATGTCCGTTTCTAACATAATAGCCAACGAACTCGCTGCCCTCTGGCTGCGTGCCCACACACACACTCCGTCACCCTCTAGTGGTTCGATTTTCCTACACACTAATATAAAAAGCCTGATTCACATGATGAGCTTGTTTTGATCCATGTCGTGTAATTTTAATTTGTTTTACTTTTGTTCAGGGTTTCGAAGGTGCTAATGTTAGCATGTAGTTAGCCCCCAGAGGGTTTCATATTGTCGCCCCCTGACACTGACCTCCCAGGAACGTGTGTGTTTAGATCTGTGTGTTCAGCACTCGTTACAGGACCATTTCTGATGAATTCTGTATGTCGTGGTGATATTATTAAAGCGTGTTCATGCACCGTGACGGTGTTTTCTTTTCCTGATCTCATAAAATTAAGTGTGTTTTTTTTTTTTTTTTTTGTTAGTTTGGTTTTTTTTTTTTCCTTTGCAGAAGAGTCGGTACAATAACTTTTACTGTAAAGTATTAACTGACTGAATCCTCTAATCTCTCTCTCTCTCCTTCTGTGTCTCTCTCTCTCTTTGTCATATATGTCTGTCTGTCCTGTCTCTCTCTCTTCCTCTCCTGTGTCTCTTTCTTCTAATCTAATTCTCTATCCT
>JBCNYG010000003.1:27770854-27781112 GCA_039654305.1 Porochilus rendahli | reverse complement strand
TGTGTGTGTGTGTGTGTGTGTGTGTGTTATGCCTGCACACAGTATACTGGTATGGGATCAGTCTTGACGATGTACAAACTGTTTATTTTTTTTATTGTGGCCTGCAAGAATTTGTATTCAGACTGGTAATAAAGTTAATGATTCCTACAATTCTTTATCCACTGGAGTTTTTTTTTTCTGTGCCACCCCCTAAAGTGATTGTGTATAAATTACATGGGAGCAGCATAATCTGATCTAGGAATTATAATCCATCCCAGTATTAAAAGCATTACTTCAGGTGGATTTGAAGGGAAAATTCAGTTTGATACGTCACTTGGAGCAGGTGGTCTCATAACCACGTGTTAAAATGGAAATATAAAACTCCTTTTTTTTTTCTGTGTAGTATGTGCTAATCCCTGTTCTGTAAGTATGCTAAACTGATTCCATTACCTATACAGATCTTGTATACTTGCCCTGTCATGGCTTACTAATTATAAACTTTAAAAATATGAATTTTTGGGGGGGGGGTTTGGTGGATGTTGCTGAATTGAACAATCCCCTTGATTTTTCCATCAGTCAGTTCAGCGACATCCACCTTGCCTTCGGTGCATATTTTTAATTTATCCACCTTGTAATCTCAGGATGTTTGTCAGCGTCACCGATTCTGAAATCATTTCAAACATTCAATGCAGTTCGAATCAGGTGTTCCAGATTAGGTGCCACTCATTAGAACCTCCTGCAGGTGGAACCGGTTGTATTTAATCCTCACCTCCAGGGTCTGGGTGCCTCCCGGGTCTCATGCCCGGATCTAAAGCTTAAAAACCCTAAAAAGGGATTTTAATAATATTTCTAAATTATTTGAAATAAATTAATTCCACTGGAGAGTAAGTCAAACAAGTGGTGTAGGTTTCACACAAAAGTTGCTTTATTCAGCACTGAGCGAATTCAACTCAAAACGACTCATTTGAAAACAACTGGGAAAAGATGCAAATGTGGGTTTAAAAAAGTGGGACATTTTGGTTTTGATACTTTTGTTTTCAGTCAGAAATGTGGCAGGTGTGTGTTTTGGATACCCCCACACACTTTTTTTTTTTTTTTTCTTTTTTTTCTCCACTTCTGACTACAGGCTTGTGAGTTCAAGTCCCAGGAATAAAAACAACAATCTTTTACATGAAATTGGTGCACTTTTTTGCACTAACAAACACAAAATGGCATTGATATTATTTACATATACAATACAAGTAACTTAATAAAATCTCATTTAACAGTGAGTGAGCCAATGTCGATGGCGCTCCTGAAATATCAGCACAAGGCGCCATGCGTTATGCAGAAGCACGATATAACAGCATAACACTAACCGCATGTGCACTTCATTTCTGCGAGCACTGAGCAACTTCTCTCTCGCTCACCAGTGTGTACAATATGTTCACTACCCTAGCGCATGAGGAATCCGTCGCTAGCACCACACAACAGCCACCAACATAAACACAGCTGAATAGAACAGACGCAGGTGATTAATAACGCTGCACTATACAGGAAATGCATCTGATTCAAAAATATTTTCTCGTTTCTGATTGGTGGAAGGCCACCAGATAATTCTTGATCATTTTATCCCTGATTCATATTAAATAAGTTGAGTACCATCCAACAGAGCTGTCAGTAGGGCTATCTGCAGTCCACGAGTGTGCGCTCGGTCCTAGTAAGTTATTAGCTTTGGCGTGAGCTATACATTGTTCGATGTACGATCATCATTACATTGACATGGACAGGAACGTTCCAGAAGATCTAACGGCAGGATCAAATTAGATAATTAAAAGTTCAACTTCAACTTCAGATACGCATAACGCCTGAAAGGTCAGCGAACGCGTCTCCGCTTCACCAGTCATTCCATATTTTGCTCAAATTTGTTTGTGGAATTTGTTTAGAATGAATGAACACCGACCACGATGCCCTTTCCTCAAGACGTGAAAAAAAATTGTAATTCATAATAAAACAATTGTGGAATTCAATTTTTGTATGATAATAAACACTGCAAACAAAACAAATTGTCTTCCAAAAAAATGCGATTCAATATGGCCTTCATGTTTGTTAATGTTAAAAAAAGCACTTAATACCAACTTTATGAGTTTCAAAAGCTACTGTAACAGTGCATGTGACCAGTGACACAATTTAAAAAAGCAAACAAACCATAAAAATCTCATTTTAGTTTGCTTTTCTTATGTCCTCATGTTATATATACTAAAACAATTATTCACCTCAGGCTCCATGAATATCCACTGAAATCCACCTCACAGTCAGTGAATAACTTATTATTACTATTATTATTATTAGCTGCCCTGCCTGGCGAGCTGTCCAGGGTGTACTCTGCCCTCACCCAGAGTCGGCTGAGATGGGCGCCAGCCTCCCCGTGACCTTAATTAGGAATAAGCGGTTCAGAAAATGAATGAATGAATATTATTATTAGTATTATTATTACTATTATTATTATTATTATTACTATGTATATGTTGCTTAAAATTCCAGCACTTCTGGATGGATCCCATTCATCTCTAGTATCGTGTGTCTTGAATAAAAACTTTTATTCTAAAATATAAATTAAACTGACGTCGCACTGAAAATAAATAGATTTCTGCACAGTTTCAGTTCTTGTCACTGTTTTGCTTCATTAGCAATATTGCATGTGTGTGTGTATATACTGGATAACAAAGCAATCAAAACAGATCCATCTTGAGATGCTATTTCAGGTGTTGTGACTAAAGAGATAAAAAAGTATCACACTTCCTGTCACACGTGAAGTTCAGATCTTAACACACGTACGTCACGTCCTCTGTCAAACATTTGTGTCCTTCGTGAGCAGAGGCCACTGCTGTTGGTACGTCATCGCCCAGCCCTGTAATTATAAATTGTAATACAATACTTGAAATTGTATCATCCTTAAGCATTACAAATAAAAAACAAAAAAACAAAAACCAAGTACACAGCACCCCCTGCTGGGCCTGCTGTAGTATTACGCTTCCAAAAAAAGTATCCTGTCTTACAATGAAGAATCCGAACAAACACACAAATCTAACAAAAACAACCTCCTTGTGGAAATCAATAATAATTAAAATATACATTATACAGGTGTGTAGTCCATCCTGTAATTGCAATTTATAGCTTAAAGTTACGTATGAGAGAAGTCTGACTCCATGGTGACTTGCAGGAGACACAATCAGAGGACAAAGATAAAGCAGCATCGATAGAATCAGACTTAATCCATAAAAATCAATAAAACAAATTAGCGAAAGTTAAATCAAACATTTAACAGTAAAGAATGCTCAAATATATCTAAACGTATATGACTTAGTGTATAAGTATATATTAAGTTTTAATTCATGTGGATGTAGGTTCGTTTTGAGTTCCTAGCACAGAGACAGCCTGAAGACATGTCACATGGTCATGGTCATGTGACCAACAAATGGTAAGGTTCACCTGACATTGTGTAGTCACAGCCCCTACAACATCCATGTATATTATTGATTAAACAATGATTCTTTATTCAAATGACATGTCCTACGTGCAGACACACCCACCTCTGATTAATAAAAAACGCTTCAACACTTAAATCAACGTTCATTTTACTTCAATTAAAACCTTCCTGATTACTGACCTTAGTGTCGTCTTCTCTCCACAACTCCTGATCGGCTTCGTACAGCTCCTCAGCCGGGTCGTACGTGTACACCGGGAGCAGCTGGTGACGTAACCGGTCAATCCTATTAACAGAAACAAATAAAAGGGGGCGGGGTTATGCTTTTGTACCAGTGTGGCTTTAATGGTTATTTTTTTCAGCAATGCACTGGATAATAATAATAATAACAATAATAATAATAATAATAACAACAATAATTATTTTTTTTAAATAAACAATATTAATTTAATTCTAGCTAAGGAAAAATGTATCTACATAATCTTTTAAAGAGATTAAAGAGATACTATACTGAAAATGTTCCTTTATTATTATTATTATTATTATTATTATTATTATTATTATTATTATTATGCTCCACTACTATTATTATCATCATCATCATCATCATCACCATCATTACTTTAAGTTTCACCTTTAGAATACCAGGTGTTAATAAATACTCCACCACAAATTCTGAAACTCCAAAAATTCCTGTATCACTGTAGGTTCTCTTCTACGCTCGGCGAAACGAAAATCGATTTTTTTTTGTGATTGAAATCATACGTATGTAAAATATGGGTCGCTTTACAAAATATGCTTTTTTTTATTTTGGCAACTTCTCTCTCTGATTTTTTGATGGTGAATATTCCCCCATCAGACATCTATGTCACATGATATCAGAAAAGGTCAACGGACAAAGGCCAGAAAGGTCAAAGGTCACCATGTGTTTCCTCCAAGTTGCATGATATGCCAGCCACCTGAGGGTTAAAATGACAGAAAACCCTTCACGATTCTCTCCATCCAAGAAACTCAATTAATATTTCCAGTGTTTCTTTCCAATGTTTTTTGCGTAATCTGGAACTTCATTTGCATACTACAATCTGATTGGTAGGTGGCGCAGTGGCGTAGTGGTTAGCACGTCCTTTTAGGTGTGAGTGTAAATGTGAATGGTTGTGTGTGTGTTGGCCCTGCTATGCACCAGCAAGCTGTTTAGGATGCACCCTGCCCTTTTTCCCAGAATTGGCTGAGATAGTCTCCAGCCTCCCCGCAAGCCTAGTAGGTGGTTTGGCAAAGTGGTCTGGCAAATTAATGAATCTGATTGGTTGGTATATTTGACCTATTTGCTGCTCAGTCTCATAGTTTTAGAAACATGATAAAAAAAAGTTGATGGAAACGTCAGACTTCAAAACACGTCCTGATCGATCGAAGAGCTTTGAAGTGAAGAAGATATTTTATGCAGAGTGTAAGTACATCTGATTTGCCTAAAAAGCTCAAGTCGAGGCAACTGGACTTCTTTTTGTGGTTTTTGAAGACGTTTCGCTTTCAATCCAAAAAGCTTTGTCAGTTAGAAATTCTGATGGAAAGTTCCAGCCTTACACAGGCTGAGCAAAAACTCAAGTCAAGTGCGGATCACTGTCCCTCCCATGCATTCCATCGCTCGTTAGGGTCCTTTGTCCACTAGGGTTGTTTACGTGGTCTGCATACGGGGTCGTTTGGTCACCTGAATAAAGGTGTTAAGTGGAGTGAAGCCTCTTGGGAAGGAGATCCAGAGCCGCCTTGTAAGTCCTCGAAAGGTGAAACCTCAAACTGCCTCCTCGGTTTAAAGTTGGTTTATCCTTAATCAGATAGACGCTTCTTTTTCTTTTCAAACCGTCTCTCTTCCCCTGTCCTTGAGATGTAGGTGGACCTCTGAGTCCTGACCTGAAGCGGTGGCTCTCCTGCGTTGCGCCTTCCGTTTGTGCGGTTGTTGTTTGGTTTCTCCTCTGTACAGGTCCGAGCGCTCCTCGCCGCACTGGACTGCGTACACAACGCCGCTCGGCTTCTCTTTGGAAGTTTTGTCTTTGGGGTGAACCATTCTTCGTCTGAGGGTGGTTTTGGGTTTGAAATTTACCGGAATGTCATGTTTAGAGAAAATCCTTCGAAGTTTCTCAGACACTCCCGCCACATATGGAATGACAACATATTTGCCCCTGTTCTTCTTCTTCTACAAGCTTTTAGGATTACCATGACCTGGATGATTGAGAATCTACACCAACGTACATCTGATTTTGTAGCCAATCAGATGTCGGCATGCTTGAGTGTGGTGCAAATTTACCTTTGTCTCCTCTTTATATACATCACCTGCAAAAAACAGGACACACGACATCAAATACAGTGATAAACACGACAACACTGTATTTTTATTATCATCATAATCATCATGATTATTATCATTATTATTAATATCATATTGATTTTTAATACACCGGTCTACCGTCAAAATGCTTCCGAAATAAATATAGTCAAACTTTGGGCCGCCGGTAATAAAAATGATGTTTAAAACGGTTGATTGGCTCTAGTTTGTAAGTTACGGTACTGGCTTAGCGTACACCACCCTGACAGGAACCATGAAGGATGGGTGAGTTATAGAGGGATCTGAATTTAAATCAGAAGTCACTAAATAACACATTTTTCACTGAATCTAGGATTAAATCTTAGGTAAATGATGCTGTCCGATTCGTCAGTGTTTTATTCTCCAGATCTCGAGGGACACGTTCGTTTTTTGTTTGTTCAGACGAAGACACTTGTAACGTGTACTTGTGTGAACAGTGCAGATAAGTTCGACTGGGTTTGCATGACTTTTGAATCACAAAAGTGCAGTAGAGCTGCCGCCGGTAAGAACGAGTACCACCTTTACTTCGGGTGCAAAATTGGGGATTAGATAAAAGAAATTATTTATAGAACCCTTCTGCTAACTTTAAAGTGTTACAAGAAGAGAACAGGTGACATATTATTATATAAATGATCAGAGAAACTATGATTCATTAGATATTAATTAGACATTATGAAAAAAAACATGTTTATTCATTTATTCATTAATTTCCGAACCGCTGTCTTTGTCGTACTTATACTTTTTATTTCTTCTTCCTTCCTTTTGTTCTTTCTTTCCTTCCCTGCATCTTGAATCTCCTTCAGGGAGTTTAAATCTAATGAACATTCGATGTGTTTCTTTATTGAAAATAATGACAGGAAACGCTGAAACCAACACTGAGCTGCAGCGCGACAAATTAAAGTCACGTTTACATCTGAAATAAAAGCGTATTTGTCTTCCTTCCTTCAATTATCAAACTTGAGTCAATCATGTGATGGCATTCTCCAGCTTAACCCCTGCATCCACACACACACAATAAAGAACCCAGCCTTGGCTGAATTACATACCGCTGCTATAATAATCCCAGCAAAGGTGATGATGAAAAACGGGAGCAGCACATACGTCAGGGCCACGTCTCCTCCAGCCGACTGCGGAGACTCGGTGGTCGTGTTCATGTCAGGGACGAAGAAAGCGTCCTCCTATTTCTCTCTCTCTCTCTCTCTCTCTCTCTTTATTTCTTTGCGCCTTGTCTTCAGCGTTCATATGACTCCCACATGGTCCCTCAGTCTCCTGCTCTGGGCGGCCCAAGCCTACATGCAAGAACAAAGCAACGAGAGTGTTATATATGAATCCAAATACAGTCGTTTAGACAAAATGTGTACTGACATCAGGAAACATACAGATTTATCCTCAAAAGTAACAGACTCCAAACTACAATTTTTTTATTTATTTATTTTTTTTTTCAAATGTGACTTAACTGTGGAACTTTCTCAGCAGTGGAGCAATCAGTGGTGAAAGCTGTGACTTGCTCAAGGGCCCACTAACCCTCTTTGTTTGAGGAGCACTGTATCATAACTGAGTTTGCACTGGGACGCCGACTCTCTAACATGATGGGAAGAATGAATTCCACTGTACTTTAACGTATAGGTGACAAAAAAGTCCTCTTCTTCTTTAACCGTCCCACTTACTACATGCTGAACACCTCAAGTTTAAACATATCGAGAGAACTAGTCCTCCTCGAATAATATGTTTACCGTCCAGTAAAAATCCAAATTTATATCCCAGACCTTCACCAACGATTGGCAGTAAGGCGGCACAGCGGCGTAGTGGTTAGTACATCCGCCTGACAGCAAGAAGGCCCTGGGTTCGAATCCCCGGCTCAGCGAGGGTGTTTCTATGTTATCCCCGTACTTGCGTGGGTTTCCTCTGGGTATTCTGGTTTCCTCCCACAGTCCAACGACATGCACATGAGGCTAAGTGGATATTCTAAAGTGGCCCTAGTTGTGAGTGTGACTGGTGGCTTGGTCGCGTAGGTGGTGTGTATATCGAACATATCAAGGTTTAGCTTTGAAGTTCAATTTCTCCTCCAAACTGAAACATGAAAGGTGTTTATGATGCTCTGTTTGTGTTGGGTTTATAGACTCCGGTGCTGGTTTGTTATTATATGCTGTAAGGTGATTGGTTAAGCATCACAGAAACACAGTGTAATTGCTGTCATTGTTACAATAACGATTAATAGGATAAAATGAATTCAAATTTCTTCTAAAGCAAAACTTCCATCATTTTTAACATCACAATAATGAGAATTAGGAAATGCTCCATCCATCCGTCTACTGGATTTCTTTATCTTTTTCCTTTTCATTTCATTTTTTTTACATTGGATTTCTTCATTTCTGTCTTTCCTAATATCTTCACCAACTTCCTATCGCTTTCAAAACTGTTTTGTGTCAAAACTCAATCTATCTGTGTTCTATCTACCTCTCCATCTATCCATCTATCCATCTATCTATCTATCTATCTATCTATCTATCTATCTATCTATCTATCTATCTATCCATCCATCCATCCATCCATCCATCCATCTATTGATCTATCTATCTGGCGCACCCGCCTTACAGAAAGAAGGTCGAGGGTTCCAGTCCTGGGCTTGACGATGGTGTTTTGGTTTGGTCATGTTTTATCTGTTCCTGCGTAGGTTTCCTTCGGGTATTGCAATTTCCTCCCACAGTCCAAAGACATTCACACTAGGCTCATTGGCTGTTCCAAATCGCTCCTTGCGAGTGCGAGTGTTAATAGTTGTGTTTGTTAGCCCTGTGATGGACTGGCCAGCTGTTCAGGTTGTACCCCGCCTTCACCCAGAGTCGGCAGAGAAGGTTTCCAGCCTCCCCGCAAATTAAACCAAAATGAACTGAGGGGGGTTTAAGGCTGGGTTTTTTAAGTGGTACAGCTGTTTGCCCCTATAGGCACTGTATTAAATGGTTTCGATAAAGATGTAGTTTATATAAATTTTTCCGTACCTGGTGCTGGTTTGTCATATGATAAATCGGAGGAATTGTTTTTATTTTTACAAGGCAAACACAAGCTCCGTTTCCGCCGACTCAGAAATCGGTTTGTGGCAAAAACTTTTTTGTAAAGCAAGCGAGCCATATAGATGTCACTTTGTCTTGAGAATTTCTTGTGGATGACTCATGGATGGGTGCATTTTTCCATTCCTGCCAGAAGTTTCCTCATAAAATTCGTAGTTTTTGCTGTATTTTCTGCACTTAGTTTCAAAAAGTTTTCGATCAGCAGCCCTCGTGCAGGTGCTTGTCTGCCAAAGAGACAGTATTTCGGCTGCGTGATCCCTTGTGATGCAACAAAACAAAACATGAGACACGGCCCTCTTTTGCAGATTGAGCTGGCAGAATGTAGAGCGTTGGAGTTATTTCTTACATCAGTGCTCTAAAGTTATAACGTGCTGCTTCAGTTTTAATTACATCCCAGTGAGTGTCCACAATTAAGTGACATTCTGTGGATGACCGTGCAGGAAGCTTTGTGAACCCATTACAGTTGTTCATGCTTCTCCGTAAATGCGACCTAAAATATTATTAAACTCTAAGGACATATTTAAAAACAGAACATCTTCCACCACTCACCCACCAAAGTATACTAATCCAATTGGTGTATCAGGGAAGCCGGTAACCTATCTCAGCCGGCACTGGGTGAAGCCGGGGTACACCCTGAACAACTGGCCTGACTGTTGCAGGGAAAACACACGCCTAGGGACATGTTTCTGCATTGTGGGAGGAAACCAGAGTACCCAGAGGAAACCCACACAAGCAAGAGTACACGCAAACTCCACGCAGAAACGCCCAAGCCTGGGACTCGAACCCAGGATCTTCTTGCTGTGAGGCGGACGTGCTGACCTCTAAGCCCTTGGCTGATTCCAATTTGCAATTCTGAAACATCTGTCTTATCGTCATCATGAAAAAACATTTTGTAACTTTTCTTTCATGGAAAATTCTCAAAACAAAGTAGAAATTAGTATTCGTTTTTTTTTAAGTGTTTGTTTTGTTATTTAACAAAATAAAGTGGAGTATTTGAAAAAAAAAAATTAATCAGGTGCAATGGATAATAGGGACAAATATTTTTTTGACCTTATTGTTGTCAACATGTGCGACATGGTCCACCTGTAGTCCAGATCTGCACACTTGCTCAGACTGCTGTGCCATTTGACTCTGCAATAACATTCAGAGTGACACCCTCTGCTCGCCCCCACAGTCTCAAAATTCAACTCGACAAGTGAACGAGTGTTGTGTAGGCGGCTCAGAAATGCTCTCGTATTGGAATAGTTTTCTGCTTGCAGGTACTTTGTACGCTCATATCACATGCGTATGTTTGTAAGCGTTAAGGGCGGCACGGTGCCGTAGCGGTTAGCACGTCCGCCTCACAGCAAGAAGGTCCTGGGTTCGATTCCCAGCTCGGGCGTTTCTGTGTGGAGT
>JBCNYG010000003.1:27741322-27759349 GCA_039654305.1 Porochilus rendahli | reverse complement strand
CAACAGTGACACTGAAAAGTACTATTTTAGAATCCTTTTTAACTTAAAGTGCATGATGTGGTTTATTTTCTTTGTACAGTTTTGTATGGAACAAATAATACTCTATTTATCCTCTTTATCGAGTATTTTATGTATGGTTCATTTAATTTCCTTGTATCTCCTTCAGGTTGGTGCTTAAGCCTTCTCCATTTTTATTCTGAGTCTTAATCATGAGCTTTCTAAAGTACAACAGGCGGCACTTACCTTTTCCATGCAGTCGCTCCGATTCAGTAAAGCTCTGCGGCAAGTTCAGCACATCCTGGAATCCTTTTTTTATTATTATTATTACTTTTATATATTTTTATTTATCCTAAAGGCTCCAGATTTCAGAAATCAGACCACGATTGTCTTGGTGTTTGAAAAGAAATGTAGATATTCAATCCAGACGACAAGATAGAGCCAGGCGGTGACACGAACCTCGTGTTGGCCAACCCTGAACCGCAGCCTTGGGCATGTTTTCACTACGAATCCTGCCACTTTATACGTGTGTGCATGTTCGGGTTAAATCCATTATAAAGCGCAGAGATCCAACGGACAGATCATGATCCAGTCGCTTTGTTTGTGTCCACCGTAGGATCCTGTGTGTGTATTTTTCAGTCTTTCCTCCGTATTCAAGCAGCGCACTGCTTTCCAGGAACATTCCCAGAAAGCATGATCACGTGTGTGCGTGCTTGCCTCTGTGTGTGTGTGTGTGTGTGTGTGTTTGTGTGAGCGCGCGCGCGCGCGTGTGTGTGATTTTGTCTCTACGTAATATGTCAGATCTGTATCTTAATTTCACACGTGTTGCTTAAAAGAAATTCATATTTATTTCTACAAAATAACTATTTGTAAATGAACTTCCCGCGCGTCACGTGGTTCCACTGAAAAAAAAGGAAATTGACTTTTTTTTCTTTTACGGATTTATTAAGGCAGGATAAGTGACACACGATGTGCGTGGGTTTCCAAGAAACTACCTCTGAGCGACAACACAATTTTCTTGGTAGGTAGGTGGAGAGTTGCGTCATCCCACAGACCGGAAGTGATCTCCCTATTGGGGATCATGAATGGGCTTTGATTCGTAATAATAAGGAATTGTAAAAAAAATATATATATATTATTATTTATGTTATTATTATTATATAGGTTAGATTTACTGACATGAATGTCAGAGTGTAATATAATTTATATTAATATCTTAATTCCACACACATACTGTTTGCACTATTCTTTAGGGTCAGAGTGGACATAGGCTCCATCCCGGGAGCACTCACACACCTAGGCGCAATTTATCATCCTCAATCCATGTACTGAAATTTTGAAAGTGTGTGAAGAACCCAGAAGAAACCTCATTAAAGCATCCTAATCTTTATATTCACCTTATTGAAAACTAACTCTAACCTCAGAATTTACCTCTGTAAAATTTATTCTAATCTTAAACTTTACCCCAATAAACGAATAATAATCAGTACTTACCTTGGTAAGGGTAAAAGTAATTTTCACCCTAGTAAAACTAACCATAATCTTAAACTTCTCAAAAAGATCCACATGCTACCTTAACCTTTGTAATGTTAATCTTATCTGTCCACCCAGTAAATTAATTCCAATCAGAACCTTAATCTCAGTAAAAATAATAATAATAATAATAATAGAAACATATTTAAATACTAACCCTAAACTCAGCCATTTAGACTTAAACTTAGACCTTGTCGTTGCATTTGTATGAAAAATATGAGGAGGGCTGGAACCTATCTCAGCCAACACAAATAACCATAATCACTGTAAAACTGGTCCTAATCTAGATATTATTTTTTATTTCTATATTCTATATAGCTACTAATCCTAACCAAACAATTAACCTAAACATAATAATCCCACTCAACCTTAACAGAACAAACCATAATTAAAATCATTAAACGCATTCCTTAATTTAACCTTTTGTTATTTAAAATTGTATTTTATAATTTTAGTGAAAATTTAAAAAGTTTTAAATTAACACTTCAAGTCATTTTCCAGTCAACTGTATAAAAATTCCACTTTTATTGTATTCCTGTTGGTATGGGGACATATTGGGTTTTTTGTTCAATTATATATGTAAACCGATACATTTGTTTATATTATGTCTTTTAACCAAGTCTTTTTAACAAGCCTTTTATGTCTTTTTAACAAATCCTTTTTTTTATATCAGAATTGCATAATTGAATTGTTCTTGCTTGTCTTTTGTCCAAATATCGCGAGAGATTATGTTTACCAGCCCTGTTTTTTTTCGAAATATCGCGAGATATGAACCACCCAAATCTCGCGGGAATATCCGAGATCACATTGTTGTAGGCGCGCAGATAATTGTGTTTACTTTTCCGTGTCCGCTGCAAGTTTGGCTGCGTTTCAGCCCGAAAAATTGCAGCGGAACTTGTGAAAACAGTTATAATAATTATTACAGTTGGTATTGCTTGTAAATACAGTTGGTTTCGGTTTGGTGGAGCTTATGACGTTTTGATACTTGATATTTATATGCTATGCTAGTAGCGGCGTTAGCATTTTAGCTAACAGGCTAAGCTGGCTAAGCTAGCAAAGGAGCTAGTACATTCGTTACGGGGTGTTTTTGCGTTTTTTTCTTTGAAATCTTCTATTTAAAGTGCATTTTAATAAAATAAAATGGGTTATTTAAAGTTAATCGAGATAGAAAATTTCAAATCGTATAAAGGGAGACAGATAATCGGGCCTTTCCACAAGTTTACTGCGATTATTGGACCGAATGGATCTGGTGAGTTCAGTAGATTAATGTTTATGCACATCTGTTTACTGTAGTTGGGTCTTTAGATAGTTTAGTTATATGGATAAATAGGTTAATCATAGCAGTGCAATATATTTGCAGTATAGCTACAAAAGAAAGTTAATCAATGATTTATTTAATTTCTAAATGGAGAAATCATGACATTTTAATTGGTAGTGAAGCTGGTGGTTGTTGTTTTTTTTTTGCAAGCCAGTGATATAACCAGGCAGGAAATTATTTGCAGCATACCCTCACTGTACACTTAATTTATGCAGTTATCGAGCGATGGCGGTGACGTCACAACCGGGGTCAATCGGAAAAATGATGACCGTTATCTCGACAATATCCCACCCAGTTGTAGTTCCGTGAATTTCATCAGTTGTCAGTTTGAACACCTGCTCTTATACTAAGAGATTTGTCAAACTGTTATGTTTATTTTCATGAAATCAAAATGGAATCTGATCAAAACATAATTAAGAACAGGATTAAACAAACTGATGGTCACGAGCTTTGGGTAGCGACCACAATCGAATACAAGCGGCAGAAATGAGCTTCCTTCGCAGGGTGGCGGGTCTCTCCCTCAGAGATAGGGTGAGAAGTTTTGTCATCCTGGAGGAGCTCGGAGTAGAAGCGCTGCTCCTCCACGCCGCGAGGGGCCAGTTGAGGTGGCATCTGAATAGAATGCCTCCCGAACGCCTCCCTGGTGTGGTGTTTCAGGCATGTTTGACCGGGAAGAGACGCCTTGGCGTCCCCCTGGAAGAGCTGGAGGAAGTGGCTGTGGAGAGGGACATCTGGACCTCACTGCATAGGCTGCTGCTCAATGAACGAAGACCTTGTCAGTGTTTGTTTAATTCCAGATTGTTTGGATGCAGGGCTGATTAAACAAAAAAGATTGTCAGCAGGAACAGTGAGGTTGTTGATGCCGGGTTTTTCGTCAGTGATGAGCGACAAGCGTTTTACACGCAGCCTCAGAATCAAATCTAATTTTATTGCAAAGCACATATCTAGAGCTCGTCTTTAACATTTGGTGTCATGGTGCTTGGTGCTTTGGTTTGGATTCTTTAAAATATCACTGGAGAGTTACTGGTTCTTTGGTCTCCTTAAAAAAAGATTCTATGATATATGGTTCTAAACACAATCATTAAGGGTTCTTCCAGAAGTACAACCAAGTAAGTGTTTTAAGAGGATCCCTGATCAGAATAGGTTTCATGTAGAACCAAGTAGGGAAAATAAATACTTTCCTTTAGGAAGATATTTAATGATCATTATATACCTGTGACTGTAAACTGTAAGCCCCGCCCCCTTAAACGATACCCGACTCATTTCACACTTTTGTGTTTTTATCCTCTTCAGGGAAGTCAAACCTCATGGACGCCATCAGCTTTGTGTTGGCGGAGAAAACCAGCAACCTGCGTGTGAAAACGCTGAAAGATCTGATTCATGGCGCCCCCGTGGGGAAACCAGCAGCTAACCGGGCGTACGTTAGCATGGTGTACCAGGAGGACAACGGCGAGGAGCGCGCCTTCACCAGAGTCATCATCGGTAAGGTCGGATTTAGCGCACTCACGCCCGCGTATTGTACTGGAAGTCAGACCACATGCGGCATCTCTGTGTACGGTTTCAATACAAAGACTGGGGACAATTATTTTTATTCAAACTTTACAATAAAAATATTTCAGTAAAATTAAACTCACTGAGTTCATCCAAGTGTAATTGATTCATCTGCTACTTCATCTTTTTTCTCTCTCCCCGTTTTCCCTCCTCCCTCTCTCTGTTCACTATACTCTCCATCTTTCTCTCTTTCTTTCTGTCTTCCCTCCTCCCTCTTTCCCTTCCATCCTTTTCTCTTCCATCCTTCTTCCGTCCATTTCTCTTCTGTCCTCTCTCCCCTGGTCTCGCTCCCTCTCTTATTCCCTCCCGCCCTTCATCTCTCTTTTGCTCTCCTGTCCTCCCACACTTCATTTTTTTCCCTGTCCATCGCTCTCTCTTCTGTCCTCTCTCCATCTCTCTTTTTTTCTGTCCTCCCTCCCCTCTCTTCCTCCTTTGCTTGCCCTCCTTCTCGCTCTCATATCTCTATCTGTTCCCTCATATTTTACTATTCACCTATCTCTCGTTCTCATACCGTCTTCCTCTTCTCTCTCTTCCCTCCTTCATCTATCTCTCTCCCTGGCTTCGGTCCTACCTTAAATATACCCTCTTTTTTTTTTTTCTCCTCCATCCCTCTCTCTCTCTCTCCTGTCCCTCCCTCTCAGGATCCTCGTCGGAGTACCGTATTAATAATAAAGTAGTGGGATTACCCGACTACAGCGAGGAGCTGGAGAAACTCGGCATTCTCATCAAGGCGCGGAACTTTCTGGTTTTTCAGGTGGGATTTTTAAACCTCCACACACTCGTCACACAGGTACCGTGCAGGAGCTCAGACATCCGAATGGGAAGAAAATATCTCTTGTGGTGTGTGTGCAGGGTGCAGTGGAGTCCATCGCCATGAAGAACCCTAAGGAGAGAACGGCTCTGTTCGAGGAGATCTCTCGCTCCGGCGAGCTGGCTCAGGAGTACGACCGGCGCAAGAAGGAGATGGTGAAGGCCGAGGAGGACACGCAGTTCAACTACCACCGCAAGAAGAACATCGCCGCTGAGCGTAAAGAGGCCAAGCAGGAGAAAGAAGAGGTAAGGAAGGGTTGCTGATGCCGTAGCCCGTGTGTGTTGTGTAAGCAAGAGGAATGAAACATGACGGGTGTTTTCCTTCCGCAGGCCGAGCGCTACCAGAGGCTGAAGGATGAAGTGGTGCGTGCGAATGTCCAGCTGCAGCTCTTCAAGCTCTACCACAACGAGTGCGAGATCGAGAAACTGAACCGCGAGCTCGGGCAGCGCAACAAAGAGATCGACAAAGACCGCAAGCGCATGGACCGCGTAGAGGAAGAGCTGAAGGAGAAGAAGAAGGAGCTCGGCAGGATGATGAGGGACCAGCAGACGGTGGAGAAAGAGATCAAGTGAGACTGCGTCCGTGTGGACGGTTTAGTTTTAAAGCGAACGAAGGTGAACTGTAGTACTGTACTCTAATACTACAGGACAGAACGTTACAGTGGCTTCCGTGTAGTGTACGAGAAAAGTGCAGCCGTGTCATCACAGTCGTCGCCACACGGCGGGTAGAGCTAGCTAATCAGAAAAGCTACGTCTTGCTACCAGCGACGGCTAGCTAGCGATTTTGTGGTTTTGCGTAAAGATGCCATGTGGTGTAGCTAGCAAGTGTACCACGCAGGTATGTTAATTAGCTAGTTAGCCTTCGCTAGGAAACCCAGCTATTGCTACAGCATGCCAGCTAGCGACCTTTAGTTACATTAGCAAGCCAGCTTTGTCGCTCCAGTGCGAGAGAGGATGAGAGAGATGGAGAGGAAGAACAAGAGTTTAGAGACGGAGGCAGAGGGAGGGATGACCGATAAGAGAGAGGTAATGGATGATGAAAGTACGGGAGAGGTAGAGATGGAGGAAGGAGGGAAGAAGGGACAGAGGAGAGAGCAAAATGAATTGAGGAGCGAAGAGATCAGTGCTTCCAACACGTCATTTTGTTTATTCTTTTCTCACTCGAAGAGAGAAGGACGCAGAGTTGAACCAGAAAAGGCCGCAGTACATCAAGGCGAAAGAAAACACAGCACACAAGATCAAGAAGTTGGAGTCCGCGCGGAAATCCCTCCAGAACGCGCAGAAGTGCTACAAGAAGCGCAAGGCGGACATGGACGAGCTGGAGCGCGAGCAGAAAGCCGTAGACACGGCAAGGCAGGAGTTCGAGGAACGCATGGAGGAGGAAGCGCAGAGTCAGGGCCAGGACCTGCAGCTTGAGGAGAACCAGGTACACCAGGGACTCAGAGAGGGGTGTATATGTGTGTGTGTGTGTATAGAAAACTCTTGTGTTTAAATGTTTATCTGAATCATTTGTTGTCCAGGTTAAAGCGTATCACCGTCTGAAAGAGGAGGCTAGCAAGCGAGCCGCTACGCTGGCGCAGGAGCTGGAGAAGTTTAACCGCGATCAGAAAGCCGACCAGGACCGTCTGGACCTGGAGGAGAGGAAGAAAGTGGAGACGGAGGTACTGCAGAGGAAATCTAGCAGTTATAGACGGTAGAGGATGATGTCATGTGGTTGAGGTGTCGTTTTATGTCTGGATGTTGTCTCGTCACAGGCGAAGATCAAGCAGAAGATCCGAGAGATTGAGGAGAACCAGAAGCGTATCGAGAAGCTGGAGGATTACATCACCACAAGCAGGTACTCCGGGGGAGGTACCCTGGGGGGTATCTGCATTTCTGTTTTAGTTTGTAAATGATCGATTTCCGAATAAATCCCTGCGTGTGCAGTTCGATGAGCGCTAATGCTTGTTCCTCGCGTCACGGCGTATTCTGAACCGCGTAGCGTATCGTTTTACAGCCGTATGACGCGCGCACCACTCATGAGATGACCCGAGCTAATTTCTCACTGCTAGCTGACGTGTCATTATCTTCTCTTCCTGTGATGTAGACAGTCTTTGGATGAACAGAAGCGGATGGAGGAGGAGCTTACGGAGGAGGTGGAGCAAGCCAAGCGGCGGATCGATGAGATTAATATGGAGCTGAACCAGGTACGGCACGAGCACTGCGTTCGTTATCGTTGGTTTCTTTATCGTTGCCGAAATGCGAGTGGACCCGCCGTGAGTTTCGGTCTCTCGCTCTCGGTTTATTTGTTTGGAGGAAGAGTTTCACCGCCTTTTGTTTCTCTGCGCAGGTGATGGAGCAGCTCGGCGACGCGCGTATAGACAGACAGGAGAACAGCAGACAGCAGCGCAAAGCCGAGATCATGGAGAGCATCAAGAGGCTCTATCCTGGATCAGTGGTACGTTTAAATGTTTGGGAAGAGGCGGGGTTTCTGGAGGAGCGCTTTGGAAGGAAGTAGCGGAGATACAGAACAGGCTAAAGGCCACGCCCACAGACTACAAGGGTCATGATCGATTGTTTTGAGTGAAGGACTACAGGGATATCTGGCATGGGTTCTGACGCTCTCTCTCTTTCGCTCTCTCTCTCTCTCTTTCTCTCCAGTACGGACGGCTCATAGACCTGTGCCAGCCCACTCAAAAGAAGTACCAGATCGCCGTAACCAAAGTGCTGGGCAAAAACATGGATGCTATCATCGTGGACTCGGAGAAGACCGGCCGTGACTGCATCCAGTACATTAAAGAGCAGAGAGGCGAACCGGAAACCTTCTTACCTCTGGACTATCTTGAGGTGTTTGTTGCCGTGTGAACGGGGTTAGCCGCGTGATGCGGCGCGGCGAGATGAAAGTACGTAAGCGTCTTTGGCGTTTCGGTCGAATGCACTAATCTCCCCCGTTCTGCTGTCAGGTCAAACCTACGGACGAGAAGCTGCGCGAGCTGCGTGGCGCCAAGCTGGTGATCGACGTCATTCGCTACGAGCCTCTTCAGATCAAGAAAGCTCTGCAGTACGCATGCGGGAACGCCCTCGTGTGTGAGAACGTAGAGGATGCTCGCAGGATCGCTTTTGGAGGACCGTACAGGCACAAGGTGCACCATTACACCAAACACGTCGGATTGCGACGTCATTAGGCAAACTTTTCCAAACGTTCTGACTGCTGGTGTTCTGTTTTACTTTGTGGTTTGCGGCACGACTTCACAGACCGTGGCTCTAGACGGAACGCTGTTTCAGAAGTCTGGTGTGATCTCCGGAGGCGCCAGCGACCTCAAGGCCAAAGCCCGGCGCTGGGACGAGAAAGCCGTGGACAAGCTGAAGGACAGGAAAGAAAAACTCACCGATGAGCTGAAGGTGAATCCCGTCGATCACGTTTGTCAGCGGGCGCGGCGATCGGGTGGCTCAGCGATAACACGGTGTCCTGTTCTGTTGTAGGAGCAAATGAAAGCAAAAAGAAAGGAGGCGGAGCTTCGTCAGGTGCAGTCTCAGGCTCATGGGCTTCAAATGAGACTGAAGTACTCTCAGAGTGACCTCGAGCAGACCAAAACACGACACCTGTCTTTAAATATGCAGGTAAGAGTCTGATTGTTACCGAGCGTAATTCCGCGTTAAAGACGCGGCTCTGCATTGAGAGGAATTTTATTTCAGGAAAAATCCAAGCTAGAGAGCGAGCTGGCTAACTTCGGGCCTCGTATCAACGACATCAAGAGGATCATCCAGTCACGCGAGAGAGACATGAAGGAGCTGAAAGACCGCATGAACCTGGTACGAGGGAACGTGTTCCTGGGATATGAAACAAAAACAAACAAAAATAGGCACGCTTAAGCTTGTTTGTGTTTACCGTAATTTTGAAATGTAATTTTTCAGGTGGAGGACGAAGTGTTTTTCGAGTTCTGTAAGGAGATCGGGGTGAGGAACATCCGTGAGTTTGAAGAGGAAAAAGTGAAAAGGCAGAATGAGATCGCGAAGAAGCGGTGAGATGAATCAGGAGCGCGTTTACACATTTCACTCATTCGTTACGAGTCGGATGAGGTGTAGCTTTCTTCAGAAATGTCGGTGATTTAACCAAAAACAGAGGTTAACTTTTTCATGGTTCTAATAAGAAAAAGAAAAATTGTTTCATCCAGCAGTTCAGTGTAAAGGCGTTGTGTGGTCAGATAAAAAAAAAAATTTTTTAAAATACAGCTTATTTGAATCCTGGATTCTGACTGGTTCGTCACAGTATGCAGCGGTCTGTTTATTATATGGTTCATTTAAGTATAACACATTTGGTCATTAGTGGAAGCAAAAGAGTTTAAAAAAAAAGAGTTTAAATCAATAAAGTAATTTAGTCACGTTTCCAAAATCTTGACAGTGTCATGGTGTCTATTTTTGGAGAAAGTCCAGCTTGTTGTAGCGTTATCCTTTAAATGTTTGTGTCTGTTGTGTTTATATAGTGATGAGTTTCTAAAACACGAGAAAAGAACGCATTTAAAATTGGGAAAGAATCATTTATGTAGAACTTAAAGAAAACAAAAGATTTGATAAGAAGCTCGGCGCAGATGATTTTTTTATTTCAAACGAATCTGTCCCTCATGCCGATTTGTTCAGCCTGGAGTTCGAGACCCAGAAGACCCGTCTGGCGATCCAGTTGGATTATGAGAAGAACCAGCTGAAGGAGGACCAGGAGAAGGTCATGATGTGGGAGCAGACGGTGAAGAAGGACGAAAGCGAGATCGAAAGGCTGAAGAAGGTGAAGGATGTTTGTCGAACTCAGACGTCGGTAACCATAACGCACTTTGGTACGGCTTCACCGTGTCACCGTGTTTGATTGGTTTTAAACAGGAGGAGCAGAGGCACATGAAGATCATCGATGAGACCATGGCTCAGCTTCAGGACTTGAAGAACCAGCACCTGACCAAGAAGTCAGAGGTCAACGACAAAAACCATGAAATGGAAGAAATTCGGAAGAAACTCGGTGGAGCCAACAAGTGAGCGGGTTTTATTTGTTTGTTGCTGTTTTTACGAGTAATTAGAACGTGGTGGTTTTTTTTGGTTTGGTTAGTAACCTAGAGATGATGTCTTCCAGCTCGCGTCATCTTTAACGTTTAGATTGTTGGTGACTTTTGAAGATTTTATCCCTTCAGAAACCTGGAAAGCCTTTTTGGTTTCGGTTGGCTAGCTCCATCGCCTGCTGACTTTGCTGCTATAATGTGTTATGGCTGTGTTTATGTGCATTCAGAGAGCTGACGCAGCTTCAGAAGGAAGTCACGGCCATCGAGACGAAGCTGGAGCAGAAGCGCAGTGACCGACACAACCTGCTGCAGGCCTGTAAAATGCAAGACATCAAACTTCCTCTCCGGTCAGGGACCATGGACGACATCAGTCAGGAGGAGGTAGATTATTCAGACGTCATACTGAAATCTACCAGCATTGGGTTTGATATAATTACACACCAGATAGGATTTTTACAGCCAAAACACGGCCGTACTGGGATTTCGTACCCTGCGACGTTAATCACATCCGATATACGCAAGAAACGATCCGAATGTTTAGGAAGTACACGGCAGCCATTTTGTTTCTGTGTCCGCTGTCAGACTGTTCGATCTGGAATGGGTGTTGCAGGCTCCTCGCAGTGTATCAGAGGAAATCTGCAGGAAATAATGTCAATATAATGGAAATATGTATTTTTAATATTAAAATATTAATTATTTTAATACATTTTAAATATAATTGTTTACGTTATAATTTAATCTAATTTTATTTTGATATAGTAGAACAAAATTTTTTATAGTTCATGTTAGATATTATATAAAACATCTATTGATAGGACAAAAATATTTTTTAAACTAAAGTCAAGTGTGAATTTCTACCATTTTAATTTAATTAATTTTTAATTTATATATTTTGGTTGTAGACTAATTTTATTTTTTTTTATTTGTTTTAGTAGGTTAGAATTTGAATAATTTTTTCCTTCCTCTGGTATTTTATATAATGGAGTGATTTTAATTGTACACTTTAGGGGAGGGGAGGGGAGGGGCGAATGGCGGGGCTTCCAGACTATGGCAGTTTATATCAGAGGGATTAAAAGACCGGAGTGAATCTCTGTATCGATCTTGCTGTGTTGTTACTGGTGTATGTTTGTGCGGCAGAGCCCACGATTGCGCGTGTTAAAGTAATAATGATTGACATTTACAGGGAAGCTCTCAGGAGGAAAGTCTGAGCAGCAGCCAGAAAACCTCCAGCACCATTTTAGCCAAAGAGGCTCTGATCGAGATCGACTACAGCAGCCTCTCCGAAGACCTGAAGGTACGTCTGCTTCCAGCACACCTATACATCTTCTATATCTTCCAACCAAACCACAAACAAATCATAACAGCACTAATGACTCATATTTTCTTTTCTTTTTTAACAAGCAAATTGTTTTCCTCTAGAAGTTTTATCGTCTACTCGAATAAAACCTCAAGGAAAATGAGATTTTTCAACCATTTATTCAACAAAAGAATGTGTAGATGTACTTTCTCCCGTGGAAAGAGTGACTACAGCCTTGGCCTTGGAAGCTGGTGTTGCTCCCTTTAGCAGGAATTATTTCTTGTCGATGTTTCGTATTTGTAATTTTTCCCCCAGTCTTTGGTGAAATGTCACCACACTTCCCCACGCACAGTTCTCCCCCGTTCAAATCCTCCCCTTTCGACATGTTGATGGGGTTTAAATCCGGGCTTCGTCTGGACATTGCATAACCCCGGTTCTTCTTTTAGAGCCGTTCCCTGCTGGATCCTTGGTGCATGCGTTTAGGATCATTATCCTGTTGAAAGTTCCGATACATCCCAAGTTTAAATAAGACGGGTTTCACCTGCCGCGGATCCCAGTCAGTGGCACCTAATCTGGAACGCCTAATTCGAGTTTATGGGCTTGAAGCTTCAGTTAATATGAAACTTGGGATGCACCAAGCCGAGAGTTGGCTGTCTACCATCGTTGGGACGTCAGTGATCGTCTGTTGTTGTTTCGGTGTATCGGACATGTCGGCACTGGTCAGATCGCCGAGAGCGCAGTGTGATACGCCATGTTACGTCAGCAGCAAGTCTCGTGTCGGTGCCGGCTTCTTATTCGCTGTTTACTTGATTTGAAAGCAGTTCCATGAAACCATCTGACGAGTGAGCGAGAATCAAAAATATTACGCAAGCACTGCTTTTAATCTTCGTGGTCATTCTGATGATGTCACTGTTGAATAGAAAAGAAAGAGAGTCGCCACCTGGCACCCCCCCCCCCCCCCCTACTTTTTTTCAATGTTTTCAGTGGTTTTTTTTGTTGTTAAGAGTTTAGGCAGCATTTGTGTCTTAAGGATGTGCTGTTTGTTTGTTTTTGTTTTTTTACTGTGAAGTTGCATAGTCTTATTTTTTTATTATTATTTTACCGTGATTTACAATAATGGTACACAATCCGTTTTTTTATACTAGGGTTTAAAATATTGTATGTATTAACACTTTATCGGGGCTTAAACAGCAGCAACCCTTAAGGTCTGATGATGGTGGGGGTTTGATGGCAGCGGGGGCTTGACTCTGGTCAGTCTTAACGACGCTGGAGTCTCACAACGCTTGGTTTCCCAAGGTTTCGAATGTTGTTATTAATATTGTCTGCTGGATGTGACCCAGGACTCGCTATCAGAGGAGGAGATCAAGGGGGAGATGAACACCCTCCAGCAGCGGCTTAACGAGCAGCAGAGCATCCTCCAGAGGATCAGCGCTCCCAACATGAAAGCCATGGAGAAGCTGGAGAGCGTCCGAGACAAGTTCCAGGAGACGAGTGACGGTGAGCGCCAGTTCAGTTCTTCGCACAATTCCTCCTGTGGTACAGCCCCCACCCCACCCCACCCAAAGACCTACAAGTATAACTCGGTGCCTTTTCTTGGCTTCAGAATTCGAAGCCGCTAGGAAGCGGGCGAAGAAAGCCAAGCAGGCGTTCGAGCAGATCAAGAAGGAGAGGTTCGATCGCTTCCACGCATGCTTCGAGTCTGTCGCCACCAACATCGACGAGATCTACAAAGCGCTCTCGCGCAACAGCAGCGCCCAGGTGAGCACACGGCACGGTGGAAACGAACACCTTGTTCAGATGTGAAGAAATCCTGCTGCTAAAACCCTGCCATGCCATCACAGGCTTTTCTCGGACCGGAGAACCCAGAGGAGCCGTATCTGGACGGGATCAATTATAACTGCGTGGCTCCTGGGAAACGGTTCCGACCCATGGATAATTTATCGGGAGGAGAGAAGACTGTAGCCGCTCTCGCGTTACTCTTCGCCATCCACAGGTGAGACGTGACGTGTTTAGGGATTTTTATTTCCTCTGCCGTGTAAGAAGTACCTTACGGGTGCTATTTGTATGAACATTGGTGGAATAGTGGGTCGTGGGCCACGGAACAAACCCTTCAAATGTGGATTAACGTGGTGAGATGCGTTCAGTGTTGGTCCTTGGCAGAAACCTCTGCACAGGAACGTCATGCGTCCTAAAATCCAGCAGATTGCAGTAAAGTGCAGAACTGACAAAATCTAGCTAACGGAGGCTTCAACTGGGAACAGTCAATGTGATACAATTATTATTTTACAGTATATCGAGACGCAGGTCTTCGCTGCTGCAGATTAGCATCTCCTAGAAGATTTGATTGTTCTTAGCTTTTTGGATGTTCTAAATGCCCTCTGAAGTGTTTACTTTTAACATTTTACATCAATCCGGCTTTAAACTTCCCAAATCTGAAACCGGCTCTGTTTTTTTTTTAAATGCAACCAAACAACGTTGCTGCTGATTTTGTCTCTGTGAAAGCTCACAAGGAGCTCGTCTTTAGTCATCACTCCCTCTCCTTTCTTCCAGCTACAAACCGGCGCCTTTCTTCGTGCTGGACGAAATCGACGCGGCTCTGGACAACACCAACATCGGCAAGGTTTGGTGTTCAAGAAGCACTTCCGTGTACTTATGTGCTGAACTTCCCGATCGCGGCGCTGTTCATTCTCGTGTGTCTTCTCACAGGTGGCGAACTACATTAAAGACCAGTCCGTCGAAAACTTCCAAGCCATCGTGATCTCACTGAAGGAGGAGTTTTACACCAAGGCTGACTCGCTCATCGGCGTCTATCCCGAGGTCAGTGGGCGCCAACGTTTTCTTTTCTCTGTATTACTTTATAAAACTCACGTAACCAGGTCTGTCTGTGTCTCCTCCGTTTCCAGCAAGGAGACTGCGTTATCAGTAAGGTCCTGACCTTTGACCTCTCGCAGTACCCAGACGCAAACCCCAACCCTAACGAGTGAAGACGCTCACGCGTTCCTGAACACTCCTGGTTTTAAATTTCATCCTAGTTCATGTTTTTTCGCTGTCATTTCTTTCTCTGACGTAGTCGTATATTAACTTCTGATGTTTCTGATGTACTTATATTCATTTTAGTTTTAAAAACTTTTATATGTTTAACAATAATCATGTTGAATTTCACTGCACATCATGTTTTTGTGCTTTTACCCATGTTTATCTTGAATCGTAATCATTACGATGGATTTGTATGAAATTAGCGATCTCTATCCTGACCTGCGATCGGCTTTGTACGATGTATCTCAGTAAGAGTTAAAACTTCTGAAATGAGTCTGACATTTTTTAGCCGTGCTTTAAAGCTAATCATGGAGTTTCTTCTGCACCCAAGTTGATGCTTCTTTTTGAATTAAAATGTAAATGTTTTTTTTTTCACAATAAACTGTTTAATAAGCTGAGTAATATCTATTATGACTGAGTCTTTTCCATTAATGCAGACGCAAATCTTCATGCTCAGTTTCAAACATATTAAGGTTCTGATTTTAATCATTTTAATCAAGTTCTTCAGCTTATCTGTGCATCTGATTTTTTTTCACCGCGGTATCTTCATTCATTTTATTCTAAACTGAAAATTCTACACACTATACTATGAATAATTCTCTAAAACACCACTATGTTAATCTACGCCTTTAATACTCGTTCATAACTTATTTAGCAACCACTTTTTCAGTGCCTTTGGTTTGTGCTTAGCCACACCCACAAAACTCCATAAATGGCAAAGCTCAAAGAACTTGAAATGCCAAAATAGCAACTAAACAGTGAAAGTGTGCTTCCTAAGTACGACATGCAGCACCATCAAATACTGTAGAGAAATTTTAACGCCTCTTCTTTTAATCAGGGTTCAAATTTTTTTGTCCTACCTGAATAGCTAGTCTTATTTTTTACTTATTTATTTATTTTTGAAGTCTAATATGACAGGACTGATTGAAAATGGATGTTCAACTGGAATGAATAGACGAATCAACAAAGTAATGCGTCTACAAAATCAATAATTATAACACTACCATGCTTTCTTTTTTTTTTTTTTTTGAATATTTCTTATACAAATGTTCTGATGATAGATTCCAGTTTGACGAGGGAGAACTGATTTCTGAAGAATCTGATGCAGACTCACACAACATGCTGCACACTCAGAACATTGGACTACTAAAGTGTCAGTCTTTCCCATCACATTACGTTTCGGACTCCAAGGATAGATTTATGATTTAAAAATAGCTTTGCTTGTGTAATTTGAACAGTAGCTCAGTGCTGCACGCGGGTTAGCGATGACTCGCTCTTGATCAGTGTGTGGTGAGTCGTGTTGGCACACGATGTTAAACGAGCAGAAGGATTATGTGTATCATTGGTATATTGTATTTTTGACAAAGGGAAACGCGACCATTAGGAGAGTTGGATCATCGTCTGCCACTCGAACAGATTTAATCCAGTTTTTCTCAGGAATGGGACTCTCACTTCAAAGAGATTGGAGCACCACCGCATGATACTATCAGCAGGTATTTCAGCAGTTGTTTAAAAGGAATTGTGGGTAATCTAGGAAAGCGTCAACTAAAGTAAACAATCCTGAAAAATTACATTATGTTGTGGTAAAGTACAACTATTAAAAAAGCATTGGTTTAGTGTTGAGAAAGAGACACAGTTTGACATCAAAATAGCAACAGAAATGTACATTTGCATTAGATTTTAATTTGGTGTTTATTTGAACCCTGATGAAGCTGTAAATCAACCTAATCTGACATATTTACTCCAATCTGGCGACCGTGGCTCTATCTGGTACTCATGTGGACTGAGCAGCTTGTGGAGAGTCCTGTGGATAATTATAAACACACACAGATCTGTGAGCAGCCGGTCACTTCGGTCGCGTCGACGTTGCTCTGCTGCAGAAAGTCACATGGAGACGAGAAAGCCAGCGCCCAGAAAACGTGTCCGCTGTGAGAGCACAGGTGAGGATGACGAGGATTTGTGTATGAATTGAGTTTGCTTTGAGTTTTTCTTCTGAGGATCAGATTTCGATGAGTTCAATTCAAATAATTTAGCTCTGTAAAGACTGAGGTAAGGTAATACTTGTCTTTCATTGCTCTAATGTGCATCACTCAGAGGTGCCAGGATCACCGACACACACTGCCAAGTTCCTAAAGCACAAGTGTCAGTTTACAGATTTGTTCACTGTCTGGAGGGTCATCAGGGACATGTAGAGGAGTGACATTTTCACAAATCCCTCTGAACACACCGGACACTGGCTTGACACCTGATTTGATTACTTTACTGATAATCCAATGCTTGTAAGCATGATCTCTGACTGAATCTTCAGTCTCTGTATCTGTATATTATTTCTCTTTACGGTAAGAGCATGGTCAGGAGCTGGAGCCTATTTGAGAGTGAGTTGGAAATGCGTATCCTGGGATTAGTGTTGTTTCTCGAGGTGCAAAAGGTTATCATGTTTGTTCTTATGGAGTAAAACAATCAGGAAGTGGGCGTGGCATTTTTTAAGGGTTTTGAAAGTTCTGGTATTAGATGATAGTAATAAAAATGTAAACATTCTACTGTTAAATTGATAAATACACCTCACCGTTACTGTTTCATTAAAAACATATTTAGAAAATGATGATCAGTGGATGGAAACTGGGAAACAATATTGATTTGTGATTGGGTATTAGGAAAAAAATATTAACTAGTGATTGGACACTTGGAAACGATATTGATCTGTGATTGGATATTGGGAAACAAGAGTTATCTGTGATTGGGCATTAGCAAACAATGGCCTGGTTAACTGTGATTGGACCCTGGCAAACAATGCTGATCCATGATTGGGCATTAGATAATAATGCTAATCTGTGATTGGACATTGGGAGACAACAGTTATCAATCTGTGATATGTAATAGGAAACCCTAATAATTAGTGAAAATCAGGAAATATGCTGATCAGTGATTGGTTGTTGTCAACTAAGGTGATTGGTGATTGGTAGTAGTGAAATAAGGGTTAGATTTAGGTCTAGGCATACCATGGAGGAACTTCATCAGTGTGTGGTAAGGTATGAATTGACCAATAGATGAAGTCCAATTCCAGACTTCAGCCTTATCAGACTACTGCACACACACACACACACGCTGTCCTCTGCTGGATAGATACCTGTACTTTTTTGTGACAAAGACAGACATGCACAGAGATGGCTCAGCTGCAAAGCGAACTTACCCAGAATCCCTTGGAGAAGATCTGGGTGCCGTGGATGAACAGTAGACTGAGCAGAAGACGAGGGTGTAAGTGACAGCAGAGCGACGTCTCTCATTCGCTTTCATTCTTTCACATTCTCTCTCCTTATCTTTCAACTGGTCAGTTTTTGAGTTTAGCAGCTGTGTGTGTGTGTGTGTGTGTGTGTGTGTGTGTGTGTGTGTGTGTTACAAGTATCCCCCACACACCCTTCCTATATAAAATCGTGTGTGTTCTGCGTCTGTCGCTACCCAGAGGC
>JBCNYG010000003.1:27687297-27702292 GCA_039654305.1 Porochilus rendahli | reverse complement strand
TTTTACCTTTTTCTCTCCCTTCATTTTTCATCTCATTTCTTAGTTTATGGTTGTGTTTTTATCTCTCTCTCTCTCTCTCTCTCTCTCTCTCTCTCTCTCTCTCTCTCTCTGTCTCTCAAGGAATGTAGGGGAACAATTGACATTAGCGACAGCTTTGAATCTCAGCAAGTCCAAACAAGATAACAAAAGTGCACCTTGCATTTCTCGGCACATCCTCCGGCTAATGAGGGTTTGAATACCAGAGAGAGAGAGAGAGAGAGAGAGAGAGAGAGAGAGAGAGAGAGAGAGAGAACAGGTGATCCTTCTCTCTCTCTCCGTTTCAGCAGGTGCACTACACACAGAGGGGATACGCCCTGAACTTCAGTGTTCCTGAGAAAAAAAACAACAATCTCTGCCCTGCCTCCACCTGCCCGTCTCCTCCCCCTGTGTGAAATCTCTCTGATTAACCCAGCTAATTACAACCCTTCTATTCACTTCTCCCTGCTATTCTCTCCCCGGGCTTCGTCGTGACACGTTGTCACTCTCCAGACAGATTTGGGAGCTTCTGAGTTGTTTGCCTCTTAAAGAAAGTTGTCTTACATTACAGATGGAGCTTCTGATGTTGAAATTAGAAAGCAGAAGGTTTGTAATTACACCAAATCCACACTGATGGAGTCTGAAGGTAGTTTTTTGTTTAAAGGAGATGTTAAGATGAGATGAAAATGTTGCAGTTTTAGCTATGGATATTACATCTTTTTAGCCTTTTAAAACATGGATGAAACATGTTCCTGCCCTTTTTTTATTTATTTTTTTCTTATCCTAAATTATAGCTTAAAGCAGATGGCTGGCTTACAAGCTAAGAAGGAAACCAAACATTATGTTAACTTAATTTAGCCCAATGTTTGATGAGCAGGTTCGCTAAACTGATACTATCAGACTAATAATTAAGTCTACTTTTACACATACAGATTCTTTTTAAAAATTCATCAGGTGGGGAAAATATATGTGATGTTATTAAACCCAGTGCTTTTAGCTATCTGATAATAATCTAATTTACTCAAACCAGTGGTTGTTGGACATATAACAACAATAACCAGACAAACAAAAAACTAGCTATTACAGTTTAAGTCATAGATATGATGAGCAAGTTAGCTAGGTCTATACTAATATTATTTTACCAACTAATAGCTAACCCTTTTCTTAGCCAGATAGCCAGCACAAGTTAATCCACTACAGCATAAATAGAGATGAATGCTAACATACTGTAACCTAGTAAGCTAATTCCATTCCCAAACTCACTCATACCAACAACAAATCTGGTTAAAATACTAGCAATTTATGCATGTTTACATTATTGAGGCCTAGCATGACCAAATAGTTGATGATGAATTAATTAATTGATTCATTCATATTCTCAACGGTTTAATCCTAATTAGTGTTGCAGGGAGTCTGGCACCCATCTCAGCTGACTCTGGGCGAGGGCGGGGTACACCCTGGACAGCTCACCGGGTCATTGCCGTGGTTGATGGACAGACATATATCTGTTGGAAGAAAATATATGTAGCTTTAGCACGAAATACACAGCAAACATATATATAAAGGTCTATCTTTCGTTTTCCCCCCACCATGTTGTGAGTCAAAGCCCCCATACAGTAAAACATAAACCCATCATTAACACACACACACACTCAGTACAAAAGCCACAAGTATGACGCTCATTCTTCCACCATTCCCCCTTATTCCTCCACTTGCATATGTCTCTCTGCACTGATGTGTTTCATCATCCATCTCTCCTGTTCCAAATAGCTTGAGGACATCATGCACAACTTATTAGCTCATCCTGAAGCTTTCACACACACACACACACACACACACACACTCACGCATACACACACACTGCTACACTGGAGGACTTGAGTAAAGAAGCTTCTTCATGTACATTAAGATATAAAATCTGGTAAGAACGAAGTATGAGATATTGTTTGTGGTGTATGAAGAAAGATTTGCAATTTTTTTCTTCGGTGAGTTGTGTTTTCCGTAATCGCTGACACTTTCCTACTACATGATTTTTATTGCCTGTGGTCAGTTGATGTTCGGTTGGATGTTTGGTTGATGTAGTGATTTGCACATGACATAATCAATCACAGACAAGGTTCACCAACATTCAGAGTTGTGTCTGATCCCCATATCCTGCTTTCTTACAAAAAGGCTAAGGCTTTGTAAATGCACATTTATTTGTTTACCTGAACAACCAATTGTTTATGGCATACTGTATAATTTCTTACTGAAGCATTATTATTGTGCTTTCTTTTTCAGATGATAAAACGGATTCAGGGATCTGCTGCACGTGACAGCAGATGAATTATATTTCCTCTCAGACTCTGATTGGCTGTTTCTCATGGTTGTTCTCGCTGCTAGTCATAAAACGTGTGCTCAGCCATAGACTATTCACACTATATATGAGATATGCTTATTTAAGGACTGGAATCATACCAATGCATATATTTATCTTTTAATAACTAAGAACATGACTATAGCGAAATTACAGCGTTAAAACGTTATTCGATATGTATGTGATTAGCTGTTCTGAATGGTTGTTATTGTATTCGCCAACAAATTAGCATTTGGGTTTGCTGTAAAATAGTTTAGTGGGTTTTTAAACCTGTAGTACACAGACACACCTCTGGTTGCTATGGATACCATCTTTTTTGTAAATAACAAACAACTTCCTACTGTTTTGGAAAAAATGTTCTAGTTTGTTTCAGGTGTTAATCAGAAGCATCGGTCAAACTCACAGCATCTGGCCCCAACTTGCCCCTCCATCCACCCCCCTATACCCCCAGCTGAGAACCACAAATTCACTCTTGGACCATTTAGCAATGCTGTTATTTCTCATTCGTTCTATGCTTGGCATGGATTCTGCTTCAGTTCTCAGTCACTTTGCATAAATAAATAAAAGTCATGATTAATAACCGTCTAGACAAAGCTTCCATACCTCCATACCTCCTCAGAGCCCAAAGGATTGCTCAGATCTCTAACGGCATACCTCGGCATAGCTAAAAGCCTCCTGCCACAGTTTAGATCTCTCCCTGACTCAGCTGTCCAAACCACAGCTTCAGACAAAAGCTGGAAAAACGTCAGCGCTTAAACATGCCCTTGACAGCCACCTAAGTGTAGTATCTATGGTTACATACTGCCTTTAACCATAGTAACAAGATCATACCATTCCCTAAATGCCCCAAACTGTAACTGTAGACGTCCAGGGTGTAGAACAGGAGTGCAAAAATGTCCCTAAACACCACGTTACACAATTCTATATTTAAAACAAGTCATTTTAATCATGGCTTTTTAATATATACTGTAACTGACTGGATTAAAAAAAAAAGCTTATTATTGCTTTTATGACTCAAGTACATAAAAAACCTTTCAGAAAACCACAGTGCGACAAGCACTTAAGATAGAGATCTGTTGCATTTACAGTGAAAACTTAAAAAAAGAAAAAGAAAATCCTTTTTTTTAAAGTTTTTTTTAATTGAAATTTAAAATTACATTTATTCACCTCAGGCTCAGTGTTTAATTGAATTACTCCATTCACTATTTAGTGCCACCCACCTTGTCCTCAGTGCATAATTAATAAATGTACAGTATTTGTTAAACATTTGATGATAAGTGATGCTACATTCCTCTGTAACTGTGCTCCCACAAGCAGCTCCAATCCTTTTAATTTTCTGCTTCTAACTCTACTGCGAAGACAAACAATCTCCTCATCACTTCACCACTGGATATGCACCAGTCTTTATTCCTGAAAATCATACATCACATCTGAAGCACAAGATAAGCTGTGTGCGCTGGCTAGATAACAAAGAGCGTTTTTACATTAGCATTATGCTGTGGCTAGTTTTCCTCCCCTTTGATAAAATTCTGAAGTACCTTAATCCTAATTTACTCTTTTAATTCGATTCAATTCTTTTACAATAACTGTTTACACTCGGGCTCAATGGTAAAAGCCGTGTACCCTAAAGGGCAAACAAATGCAAATCATGGTGCTTAAAGCTCCAATGTGTTTTAAATGTGCTTCGCTTTTCCACACACTAGATGCCTGGGCGTGTTCTAGAGCCGACACCTAATTTGGAACGGTTCTGATATAAAAATCTGCCTCAGTGCTGCTAGTTTAAAAAAAAAAAAGGTTTAGGGTTTTGGGGTTTTTTTTGTTTGTTTGTTAGAGTTTAAAAGCTGTTTAAAAAACTGGAGCACTGACGTGACAAGTGCCATTAATCATACTAAATGTTAGCATCTCTATTTTTTCTGAATTCGCATGATTGATTAGCATAGCATCTGTTTCTTTTGTAACAAGATTCACATTTCTTGTGCCTCGGCTTTGTTATTTAGAATAGAAGCATAAAGGTGTTTAAATATCATCTAGAAGGCTCTCTATGTGTAAATTAAAAGCTAATCCACACATAGCCTGCAATGTTTACCTCACTATGATGTTTACCATAGTGCTAGTGACAGATGAGGCTTGGATCAGATGGACTGGCCCTGTGTGTGTGTGTGTGTGTGTGTGTGTGTGTGTGTGTGTGTGTGTGTGTGTGTGTGTGTGTGTGTGTGTGTGTGTGTTGGTCGGCTGTTCTACTCCACCCAGATGCTTTTTATCAGAGCTGCAAAATGGCCGCTGTTTATATGCAGCTGACAAGCCGTTTCCTGTGTCCCAAGGTCTAGGAGCTAGGGCTCGTACGGAGCTAGAGGAGGAAAAGAGAGCAGGAGACGGAGATAATGGGGGAGACTGAAAAAGAAAAGCACCCCCCTTATTTTAAACTAGGTCAGCATAAACTCGCTGAGCTTCCTTTTTGGCTCACAAGACCAAAAATGGTGTGGTGCAAGTGCAGCGCTGAGTAAAGTGCACAATCCTGTACAGCAAAAAAAAAAAAATTTAATGGAGAGAGGGAAAGAAGCTAAAAAGTAAATCTCGATACAGTGTACCTAAGGTACGCTATGGCGTTATAGAGGGAGGCGTTGATGTGTCCGCGCTGTCACATAGTGTAACATCAAGTTAAATATTAAATTCATAATTCATGGTTTTTGGATGCAGCATCGATGTTCCCTGAAGAGATTTTTCTGCGCCTGCTCTTTCTCTCAATCCCACAGTCAGCGGAAAAACCTTTCTAAATATAGCCTGAAACATTTTTTTGTTTCTTTTCCTCCCGAATCCCTGAGCTGAAAGACAAGGGCTATATTTCAGCTGCGAGGCGTGCGTACTTTAGGTTTAATCAGCATAGGAGGCACCTCGTAGCTGTGGAATCAATCTTAACATCTTAGCTCCTTCTCTCTCTCTTGCTCTCTCTCTTACTCTCTCTCTTTCTCTCTGTCTCTTTCTCTGTGTGTGTGTTTTGCAAGCGTGACACATGTGGTCCTTGACTAATGTGACATTCCAGCTCCATTAGTGACAGACACACAATATGCACCACTGGCGGTTTCTTAGAAATGACGGGTGTTGATATCGTTCTCGCTCGCAGCTCAAATAAGACACGATCCCTCAGTCGCAGGTACCAAGTGCTGTTTTAACTCCAGCAAGGAGAAAGAATGTCCCTTCTTCACCAAAGAACCATCCTTACATCATCCTTTAGCCCACCCACGCACATTCTTTCAGAACATGAACCCCAGACTGAAGGGAATTGAGCTCCCCGTGAGCTTTTCTTCCCTTCCCCCTAACTGCAAAGTGTGTTTAATGCGTCTGACTCAGTGCAAGACAACCACATCAAACTCCAAAATCAGCACAGTATTCCCTGTGTCTGTTTGCCTTATATACTGTATGCACACACACTTAACATCCACTTTCTGCTTGCCGCATACCATGCTGTGCCATTACAGCTTTAAGTTTACTACATTAATTTAATGATTGAATAGCCTGGGCTGCAGTTTCATACACAGCAATCTGTAATACACTGTGTGTTCGGACTCCTTACTATCATATTCTGCACGAACAGTTTCAGCAGTTTGTGCTACGGTAGCTCTTCTGTGGGATCAGACCAGACATACTAGCCTTCACAGTGTTTTCCCATATGCGTCAATCTGCCTTGTGCATCCAAAACACTCTTCAAGCTCACCGCATGTCCTACCTTGGACAACCTTTGGTAGGTACTTAGCCCTGCATACCAGGAACACCCCAAAAGACCTGCCTTCAAGTCAAATTCAACCAGATCCTTATGATTGCTCATTATTCCTGCTTACAAAACGTCAACTTTAAACACTGATTATTTAACTTTCTGCCATATACATTGTGTGTTAATATACAATAGTATACAGGGAATAAAACACTTCAGGGTCACTGTCATGTTATAAAGCGTTATTGTTTTGTGACGTCAACTAAAAAAGTAAGTTCTTGTCATCACTTAGCAGCTACATTTCAAAACTCGTTCCCTTACCAGTCTCTTTTTTCTCTTTCACTTGAACTTAATAGAACCATGCAAAAAAAAAAAAGCTTTTTGTGTTAGCAAAAAGAAAAAAAAAAGGCTAAGCATAAAAACAACGGTCTATAAAGGTCATGCTAAATAGCTGTACATGTTGGAATCAGTTTATTGTTCGGTGGAGTGTACTGATCAATTAGAATGCAGAATTCATTCATTCATTCATTTGCTGAACTGCTTAGTCCTACTAGGGTTTGCACGGAGGTTGGGGCCTATCTCAGCTGACTCTGGGTGAAGGCAGAGTACACCCTGAACAGCACACCAGTCCATCACAGGTCCCACAAACAGACTCCAGCATTCACACCCATATATAAATACTCACACCTAGGGGCAATTTGGAACAGCCAATTTATCGTAATATGCATATTTTTGGACTGTGGGAGGAAACTTGAGGAAACCCACACAAGCACAGAGAGAAGAAGGCCAGGACACGGATCCAGGACCTTCTTGCTGTGAGATGGACGTTCTAACCATTTCAGTGGTTCAGCTACCAGAATTCAGCAACATGATTTTGACTTTAACTACAAGATGAATGAGGGCATAAATCCAAAACCCTTTCACACTTTTCTGGTGACAAGACGCTTTTGTATCAAATTTTTCCACTGCTTTGTTTTTACTTTCTTTTTATGGACATAGAAATTGTATATGATTTCATACAGAACGGTCTTACACATACGTGTGTGTGTGTGTGTGTTTTGAAGAGGGCGGAATAAGCGATTACACACAAAATCTGTGAGCTACTTGCCTCCGAAGCAGTGAAGGAAGTGCATCGTTACTCCGGCAAGACTGGCTGGCGTCAGTATGCAGGTCACAAGGGCATTGTAGATCCAACATGTGGTTCTGGGGAAAGGAGGGGGTAAAAAAAAAGTGTGTGTGTGTGTGTGTGTGTGTGTGTGGGTTGTCAAGAGGGAGGGATGGAGGCTGTCCTACACCAGGAAAGCCCCTGGACTTCAGGCCAGGATTGAGCCTCAGCCTGTTGGGGCTTCCCATATTTAACCGATTCCAGCGCTGAGGAAGAGTTTAAGACTGGATGCACTGGTTAGCGTGGTGCTGGCGAGCATCGCCTCTCCTCCTACTCTCTTTCTCTCTCCTTTTTTTTCTCTCTCTATACTTTACCATCCCTTCTCTTCTCTTAGTTTCTACAGCTTCTCTGACTCATCCTTTGCATTAGGTATACTGTGTCATTACTGCTACTTTATAGCATCCCGGAGCCGACAGCATGACAGGTGTGCGCAGGTGCTCCATTCATCCATCGACACGTCTTTCGTACGTGCACACACACACATGCACGCAAGCTTTGCAACAAGTGCTGTCATACCTCCTTTCATCAGTATTTACTCACATCACACAGTGAACAGACGTTTCTTTTTTATCCAAACATAAATTAGTTTATTGAAATCCCACTTCAAATGAAGATACAAAAAAAAGTCACATAGAGATACAATGGACCTGGATAAAAAAAGAAGTGATTGCAGATCGTCTCTGTTACAGGATCACTGTATATATTTTTAAATACACAATGTTTGAGAGAAGGAAAAAAATGCATTAAAAAAAGGCACCTGTACAGACAGATTGGTTCGTATCTCACTATGGCTTTAAGAGTCTCCATGGACCAACACGTCATTTGATTTACTTTTTGCAAAAGACAAAAGCTCCTGAAACTGATCTTTGGTTTCTTTTCTTTGCTGTTCTTTTTTGTTTCCAGATACAGCTGGTTCCATAAAGGCAGTTTAGTTTTATTTATTATTGCCACTGATGAACTGAACAATCAACAGTCTTCCATCATCGATGCAAAAAAAGTTTAATCCGTTTATCTTCTATTGCTTCACTTTTTTCAACAATCATTGTGCTTCGCAACACTTTAGTGCACACTTTACAATTTAAACAAGCGGCAAGAAAAAAAAAAAGACTACACATTCAGAGACATGATACAAACATTTGGAAATAAAACGTATTGTTGATGAGTGTTGGTACAATCTGACAGCGTTATTTTATTATTTTTTTAAGAGTGTGGAAAGCTTTACAGGGCCGAAATGTCTTTCGACACGCCGCCTCCGCTCACACAGCTGTCCCAATACATCGTTGCAAAGTGTGTGAAGCATGGTGAGAGATACACCCCTCCCCACACCACACCACACACACCTCCAGCAGCTGCACGCAAAAGGAAAGGGCCGGACCAGCCGGCACCGATGGGCATCTTGAGAATGAGACACATGGCCCAACTGCAGAACACAACCTCCCCCCCTGTTAACCTTGATCAAACTGGGTTAGGAAAACATTTCACTGCGGTGTTGCATAAAATTGTCTTTGCCTGCTATGAAACCCAGCGAAGAAAAATAAACACAAGAGAAGGCACTTGCGAAACATTTTGGGGTTCATTCCAGCAGATATTTTTCACTTCGCCCCTCAATCTGAGTTCGTCCACCGGGTCAGGATCAGACTCAGTCAACAGGACGGTGCCCCACCTCCATCGTGTTTGAGCATCTAGGCTGTGGGGCAGCAGCTGGAGACGGTGTGTTTGTGCAGGAGTGACATGCGGCTGAAGGTTCGGGAGCAGGTGCCACACTGGTACTTTTTCACCTCTGAATGGGTCTGGAGATGAGCTCTCAGATTGGAGCGGTCGGCGAAAGCACGGTTACAGTGAGGGCACGAGAACGGACGCTCGCCTGGAGAGAGAAAACCGTTATGTGTTAAGAATAAGATCAAAGAAAGTTCTTAATGCTAGCCAGCCAACGCTTAAAGCAAATCTAACCACGAGTCGCTAATTACTTTTTTACAGTTACACTAATTACCGCTAAGCCATCAAGTGTGAACCATTTCCATAACGCTAATTACTTCTGTTCTAGCTAAGCGGTAAGCCACTCACCAGTGTGTGTACGAATGTGGCCCCTGAGTAGCCATGGTCTGGAAAATGCCTTGCCGCAGGTGGTGCAAACGCATGGAAGCGTGTGTGAACGGATATGCATCTTCAAAGCTCCAAGACTGTTATATTCTTTGGGGCAGTGTTTGCACCGGAAGGCGGCTCTTGTAGTAGTGCTGTCGGCCATGTTGGAATTTTCAACGAGGTTAGCATTGGCGCCTGCGTTGCAGTGTGACAGCTGGTGTCGTGAAAGTGCGGCACGGCTGCTACAGGAAATCCCGCAGTGGGCACACTGGAAGCGATCCGAAGGATCTGGACTCGGAGGGTCGGAAGTTCTGCCTTCATCTTCCTCACCTGAGCTGGACGGAGAACTGAGGTCCAGCGGCGCAACAGAGGACGGTGTGGTAGGGGATGAAGGAGGGAAGGCAATCGGAAGAGCACTTGTGGTCCATACGAGAGCAGAAGTGTAGGTGGTCACCAGGGAGCCGTCTTCTTTGGTTGGTAGTTCTGCAAGCGGGTAGCGCTCTGGAACCATGGCGGAGACTGGACCTGTAGGAAAAAATAGACAGGGGAAACGAGATTCAGGTGGCTGTTCACTCGAGCCTAACCCAGTTAAACGGTTAAGTTGTTTTGATGCTCCGGCATCGGGTTACAGTCAATTGGTCGATTTGCCGCAAAGAAGGGCAGTCAGATTTGATTATTTAGAGTGTAGAGTTTGCAATAGGAGATTTTGGATCATCCCCACACCTTCCTCAGGGTGAATTTGCAATAACATTGACACATTTGACTTAGTGTGGAACGGTCTCATGGAATATCTGAACGTGACTTCATATGAATTAGATTAGCCTAGCTTGTGTGTATGTGTGTTTATGTGGACCTTCTGGATGCACACCAACTATGGGGTAATGGGTCTTATTTCCACCACTTATTGACACAAGAGTGCCAGAGGACTGCAGCTCTAAGTACTAAACTAGATTCAGGAGGATGTAATTTGCAACTTAGTACAGAAGCGGTAGTGGAAAAGAGCCTCTGCTTGGTGGGGTGGGGTGGAGTGGAGTGGGAGGACACGACACGACACACTCCTCATATATGGTAAGTATTAATTAGACCTCAAAATTAAAAAAAAAAGTGCCTGCCAAAAAAAAAAAAACAGTTACTTGCTGATCAGGTTTATCAAATGCAAATATTAATTTCGGCATGCAAATGCACCTCGGTTGGTTAATGTTAACCGTTTCTTTTCATTTCTTAAAATGTTTCTGACTGCTATAGGAATTTACAACAATAATATGGATATGAACAGTAAGCATTTTTGCACTCATGGAAACACTCATACACACTCCCACACACTTTGGCTGAAAGGCGAGACCTCCGTGAATGAACTTGCAGAGACTTGGAAAAGTTTGTCACTTACCATTTTGGCTCTCCAGTTCACTGTAGTTTGGCTTCTTGCTTGTAAAATACTTCTTTACCAAAAATGAACGTGGCATCTTGAGAGCTCGATGACCGTTACTCTCCTCCTCTGTGAATCCTCTGCAACAGTCTAAAAGCTGCTGCACAAAGTTTTAACCTGACTTCACAAGTCAACCTCCAGGAAATCTGTACGTTCTGCAAAGTAGGAAGGGACGTTTAAAAAAGTGTCAAACCAGTTTTAAAGAAAATAAGACACGGTCCTCTTGGAATATCCTCGCTATCCAAAGTAAATTAAGAGTTCTATGGTATGTGTGATTAAAGTACACCCATTCAGCTCAGAACAGCCTCTTCATATAGCAGGGCAGGGGTGGAAGGGGTTGGGATTGGAAGAGGCTGGGCTCAAAACAGGCTGGGCCAAAGTGAAATTTGGGTGGGTTTTTAAAATAAAGGGGTTTGGCTAGTGACAGGGTAGGAGAAATTACTAAAGTAGAAAAGTGATTGGGCTTAAAATGGGGTGGAAAGGGATTTGGGGTGGAAAGTGGGTTGGGCTAGAAGGTGGTTGAGGAAGAAAGATGTTAAGGGGGGTTGGGAAAGTATGGGTTTTTAGGATGGTAGGAATGAATTTAGGGTTAAAAATGGGTTGAGATGGAATGCAGGTTGGGGTAAAACAATATTTTGGAGTTTGAAAAAGATTTGACAATTTGATTTCCCAAAAAGTGGTTGGAAAAGAAAATATGCAGGTAAAAATTATTAAAATGAAAATAGGTGTAGACTGGTGAGGTTTCTGAGTGGAGCTTGGGTTGGAAATGGTTTGGAGTAGAAATATGTTTGGTGGTAGAATGAAGCTTGGGGTAGAATGAAGAGACGTTGGATACAGTTGAAAAGTGGTGCTGTTAAATTAAATATGGGTAAACGGTGTACCTTTAAAGGTGGCTGAAGAGGAAAGGTGTATAATATTTTGTGGTTCTTAGGTGTTTGGGTTGAAAATGTGGTAGAAATTGGATTTAGATGGGAAAGTTTGGGTTAGAGAAGGTTTAAGGTAGAAAATGAAAAGGCGGAAGGTAAAATGGAGATATTAAAGGAGAACAGGATGGAAAAGTGAATAAATTAGTAATTTTGGATGGAAATTGGATAAAATAACCCTCCTTACCCACAGATAGTGAGTGGGAAGTCAAGGTAACAGGTAGAAATTGGTTATGGGGTGACAGAGTTTGGGGCACAAATGGCTTGAAGTGGAATAGAGGTAGGGGTAAAGGGATATTTTAATTCAGGAAGTCTTTTGCTACTTCACCTAACTTTTTTTTTTGTACATTAACGCAAAGTGTCTGCATTCCTCTATGGAACTGTATTATCCATTTATTTACCTCACTGACACATTAGTGCTTTTAGCTAGAAAAACTAGCAGTACTGTTTTGTTGAGCTGAGGGGCAGAAATGGTTTTAGACCGGTGGAAAGTGGTGGTTTGGACTAGGCTTGTCACAGAAAATATTTACCATAGATACATTTTGACCAATGTGGAAAGGTTTTTGGATAGAAATGAGAGGAAAAAGCTGTGCTTTTTAGGTGGAAATTGGTTTCTTTAACAATCTTTAGTCCTGACGTGACACAATCCTTGGATTGTTAAAGATCTAGGGGGTGAAATCATGTCCTGCAGGTGCCCTGGGGAAACATCTCCACGTGGAGCACTTGTTCACCACCAATTCACACGAATCCCATTAATGAGAGATTATTAGCCTGCTTAAAGTGCATTCCAAGACAGATTAAGGTAATCATGTTGATTATAGCTACATATTCTAAAGCTAAATTTTAAGTATTTTTTTAAAAGATGAACCTTCAACAAAAGCATGAAATAAACATCAGGTTTTGTTTATTTCATTAAATATTTCAGTCCACTTTATTGAATTAGAATACATTTTAGTTTAGAAGTAAAACCTCGTGTTTTGTAATTAACTTTAAATCTTTTCAACTAGAAGCCAAAGGAGACAAATTACAACGTTGATTGAATTTGGGATGCTCTTCAGTCCCTGGGTCTGTTGCGCCCTCTGTTGGATAAATAAAGAAAATGTTGATTAAAAAATGAGCCAGTCTATATTACTTATATTTGCTTATTTATAACTGATATTTTTATGTCATCATTTATGACATTTTTGGCAACATAATATACACCGCCTTCAACCCTCTCACACACACAGGCCTAAGCTATATATTATATCTTTTCCCTATAAATTGTTAATGTTTTGTCCTTTGTATTATAAGTAAAGGTCTGCTCTTTGTTTAGTATATCAGTTACCATGGTCAGTAAATTAAGCATGTCATGTACGAGGTCTACGGTTAGTAACTCCATACAATGCTCGATTCATTTCCCTTTTAAAAAGCAAGTTTTACGAGTGCAGGGAAGATAACCTCCTGTGGTTTTTCGCCCTGTCCTTTAACAAAAAAGCAATGCTTTCCATTCAAGTGTTCTACACTGCAGGAATCGGCTGGTCCTGCATGAAAAGCTGTGCTGTTCACACCAGATAAAAGGTTCAAACTCAACCGAACAATATTGCCTTGTGACCCACAGTCAGGCCTGGCGTGCCCTCCAGCTCAGTTGCTTACATGCACCATGATTATTCCCACATTTCGAACAGAAAAAGTGCAGATGATTGTGTGACCTGCATTCCAGTACATTCCAGTGCATTGTGCCAGTCGATGTGGCCATCAAGTTGGAATACGGAGTGTTAATGAGGCTCATTGAACATTCGTACAGGTTCATAGTGATTCAGTGGGTAACGACATTAACACCTTCTGTCCTCTCTTTTATCAGTCTGCTGTTTAAATGATGAACAATGAGCCTTAATGTGGAGGTGTGCTGATCTTATTACTGAATGACGAATGGAACGTCTGGATGATGTTCAGACATGTTGCTAATTAAATACATTCACTGTAAATAATTAAGTACATTTCTTTTGGACTAAAGTAACTGGGAGTGCCATAAACAACAGAAGGTAAATGAAATATGTGACCCATCACCACAAAATGAGTCTTAATGCACTCAACCTTTTTAATTTGGGCAAATATATAATTAGAGGATATTTTCAGCTTTTTTTTTTATCAGACACAGTTTGGCCAAGTTTTAAAGCAGAATTTGTGTCTTAAGTTAACCTAATTTATTCATGTCTTCCAAGGAATTTAAATTTACTCTGCTATAAGACTCATTGAGTGGTGATGGGTCACATATAAATGTTTACCTGCGCTGTACTGTGACTTCTGACTGAGCTGGACGTTTGGACCAAAAAAGGGTTTGCTACCACCCTAGAATGTTTGGGCAATAGGGGCCATCTTAGGTAAGCTATGTAATTTTTTTTATATGCAAAATGTCTGTGGCCCAAATGTCCCAGATTCACAAATGACTACACAAATAATGCAATACAGAAATTTGAAATCAATCAGTTTCACTCATTTCATTTTAAGATGATTGATCATAGCAGTATCATCTGCATTTCACCATCTTACTGCTCTGAAATAGACATTTTAATCCGGACACACGTGTGGTGTCATGCTAACACACCAACTAACAAAAAAAATCACATACCTTCACTTTAACAGTTAAAAGCTTGTGTGTGTGTATAAATATTTATATAAACACATATAAATATGTGATATTAATTTAAAAAAGAAACACAAACTAAATCAAGATTTTAATCATGTCATTTTGCATATTTTAAAAGTGTAATAATGATGATAAACAGTGACTGACCGTGATAAACAGTGAATGTCTGTTGTTCTGATTTAAGCATTATCCACTCAGAATATATTTTTTAATATCCTGGTTGTGGACCAATCAGATTAGATATGGTTTAATTGAATCTTTTATTAGGAAATGTAAGTTACATCTGACTGAATTCGGAATATTTTGTCATTTGATGTGTAATGGAAAAAGTTTAAAATAATGCTCTGTGGATATAAACATTTCTAGAATGTCCTCAAAATATTTCTGTAATATAATATATTCTTTACTCATTTACATAAAATTGGACTCATATCAAGTTATTAAAACTACTTCCAATAATAATAATAATTTATAAATAATGCAACGATATTTGTTCTTTTTTCATTTTTGACTGGCACACAGTACATCCTGTAACACAGAAGCTCTGCACAATATCTGTTCCACTTGAGCTGTTCACACCCAGATGGGTTTTACTGTGACACTAATGGTGTCCCACACACACACACACACACACACACACACACACACACACACACACACACACACACACACACACACACAAACACACAC
>JBCNYG010000003.1:27660059-27676203 GCA_039654305.1 Porochilus rendahli | reverse complement strand
GATCTACACACACACATACATAATATATATGCTTTTTTTAACACATCACTGTAAACAGAGGCAGGTTACTGAGCTCCTGCCCCTCTGCCTCGCTGGAAACCTTGTGTAACATTCTGATTGGCTCGAGGACATGTTGTGGGCGGTGACATTGACGTGGACTCGAGCGTCGTTACGTCACGATCAGCTGTGACGAGATTTTGTGATCCGCGGATCAGCTGGGCGAAGCAATAACAGCCAGGACAAAAACAAGCCTAAATCTACCAGAGCAACAAAACAGGATAAAAACAACCAGAAGAGAAGAACACACGGATACGGACTGCACACCCACCCGGCGTGTAGTGGCAAAGTTTCTTCTGAGAAGAAAACCTCTTTATCCTCATCGCGCTTATTATTATTATTAGATCCATGTGAATATAATTCTGGTGCATTAACACTACCTCACACAAACGTTCCTGAACCTGAGCTTTAAGGCGTCTGTAGTGGTTTTTACACGCGTTTACACGTTTTTTTCCCTTCTGGTGCTTCAGCAAAGGCAGGTAAGGTGTTCTTGTCCTCTGTTTGTTGTTGTTATCGTTATGCCTGTGTTTATGTTCTGACCCAATGTCAAATATAACGTGCATACACCAGTACGAAGCATTTCATCTTGAGAATATGTGATGAGCTATAAAGTGTTCAAATATTTCTTGCCTTACATGGATACGTCACCTGCTGTCGATCACTGGCCTTTAATATCGTCCTTGTGTTGCCTTAGAATAACCTGATCTCACATCAGCTGCCCTTTTTTACATCTTGTGCAAGTTTTTTCCATAAACCCAGCTCACATTCTCCATTTAATCCACCTTTGAGTTGGGGTTGTTCTTTTCTTTTCAGTGTGATGAACATTTATGCATAAACCAGCACACAGTCTATTTATATGTAGTTATATATCAGTATGTAGAGGTGTGTGTCCTGTCTGCTTGTGTAATTTGAACGTGTGTGTGTGGATTACAGGTCAACTCTAATACGTGTAATACCGTTTATCCGAGCTATTATTGACACTTTCAGCTCCAAATAAACTCCAGCAGTGTCACACTGAACATATAGGAACATCCCGACTTTAACTACGCATCCGTCTTTTCGAAGATCTATCCCTCCATCCATCGATATCCTGTTTTTCTTCAGAAATGTAAACACTGTGGTAAATGCTGGAAATGGTTTCCTCTTTCACTATTTTCTCTCTCTATGTATTTATACATTTATACTAAAATAATATTTTTCTTCTCTTCATCATAATAATGAATGTTTTGCACGGTTTCTGTCCCAAAACCGTCTTTTTTTCCCCCGTCTCTTTTTGTCCTGGGTATTTTTCCGTCCTCTAGCCTCTGGAAGGCGGAGCTAAATGCGCCAATGACGTCAACACTCTTGCGCCGCCCACAAACCCCCGCCCATAGCGATGCTTTTGGTTGAATCCCAAATGACTGCCTGAGAGCTAAGGTTTTGTGTTGATGTAATAATACTGTACTGCTTATGAAAATGTCCTTCATTTTCAGGATTTTAAGGACCAACGTGTGCATCATTAACAGAAGAGAATCTTAATAATAAGATTACATGATTACAAAACTAAAACCCTCCATTAACCAAATAAACAACAACTGAAAAAAACTGTGAACGTCTTAACAGTGTCATATTTTCTGATTAGGTGTCTAGATTGTATTAAAAACAAACAAATAAATAAAAACCCACTTTATTTTGTTTGTTCGTTCATTCATTTTCTGAAGCGTTTATTCCTAATTAGGGTCGCGGGGAGACTGGCGCCCATTTCAACCAACTCTGGACGAGAAGTAGAGTTCACCCTGGACAGCTCTCTTTATTTTGTTTTTAAATATAAAGTTTGTCATAATGTCCACTTATTATTACACATTATAGATCCACTATGGTCTCATATTTTCTTTTAACTTGATCCTTTTTTTTAATTACATAAGGGCATGTTTTGTTTAGATTTTTTTGTTTAGAGTCTGGACTCCTTTTAACTTTAATAAGTAAAAAGGAGATAATAAAAGAAGATAAAGAAGGAAACAACAAACCAATAAATAAACAAGTAAACAAATAAATAACCCCAGAACCATGCATGGACCTTTTCGATTCAAATCTGTTTAACAAACAAACTTTAACAAAAGAATTCAGCCGACTGACATGAATTATTGTTGTAGTAAAGAGCGTTGTGTTTCCATCACTGTAATGCAATTAGTTATGCTTCACAGACCCCTGGGGGTCTCCTGACCCATTTTTAAGGACCATGGGTGTATGTCTAATTGGTTGAAATTTGGAATTCAGTTCCCGACTCTGTATAAATGTACAGAGTGGACGTGGCACAGTGGAGTTTCCAATACAGCAGGTGTACTGAGATAGTAACTAACAAACAAAAAACTTAGTGTATGTCTAATGGGGAGCTATTTTAGATTTCGCTTTCTTGCCTATATAATGCACCATGTAGGATACAAAATAACTTCTCTGGTTATATGCAGTACCCTAAACCATTAGTGAACCTTCTGTGTAAGTGTTTGCAATATATTGGAGTATAACCTACAGTAATAAGTAGTGACATAAGAGTTACCTAGATTATGAAATTATGAATTGTCTATGACATTATACTGTATGTCCAATAGAAAGTTATATATTTTGTAATTATACACAGTACAATGTATAAAATAATGGATTCATTAGGAATAGCAATGTTAATAAACGAGTATAAGTCAGTAATATAAATCTATATTATATTTTAAGTGAAACACAGAGCCATGTTCAAAAGATTAAAACAAAGAACAGATTAAACCCATTCCAGCCACACCTGGACATTGTTATTAAATGAACCAGGTGGAATTTTAGGGGTGGGGCTTTGGGATTGGCGCAGTCATTTATTTAGATCTATGACATGTTCTTTAGCAATTTTAGTGCTCTTTTTTTAAGTGTAGATCTGCCAGCAGTGTAGCTGGTTTTTATTAAATTATTAATATGGAGCAATTTATTTCTGTGTGGAAGTTCTTTTTTGTGTAACATTTATGGAAGGAGTCTCCAGTGTCGGCGCTTTGTAACGGTCAGCGGTAAAACTGTACATTTTCCGACATCTTCAGCACAAAAAGGGGAAAAGTAAAGGCAAATGTAATTGTTAGAATTGTTATTGTGGTATAAGAAGAATAAAACATTTCAGACCTGCTGTTGTAGGAAAATAATCCATGGGTTGTATAGGGGTGTAAAGGGGTGTCCATATAGGGATCAATGAGTGACAAGTGCCAATGCAAAGTGAATAAAATCCAGCGAAACAAGTGATGAAAGGTGAAATTTCCCAAGTCCTGTGAAGTTCAACTAAGCGTAACTTTCATGCAACGCCATTTGGGCGATAACCAATCAGAGCTTAAAGATATTGTTAATTGACAGATTTTGCAAAACACTGAGTTCCCTAAACATCTTCCAAAAGAGAAACAAGAAACACAGGTTTAATGATTCTGTCTACATCAACATGAAAGAGTAGCTCATTATTGCCACCTGCTTTATGACTGCACACAGAAATTTATTAAGGCTAATGGCTAGACACAGCATGCTTGGCTTCATGTTTCTGAAACAGTTGGCATTTTCTTTGAATAAATATTTATGTACATTTAACTCTTCCTGGTTTACGATGCACAGGACTCTCTGTTCAACACTTACCTCATTATAATGATATGAATAATTTATTTATTATGATAATATGAGCTAAACTAGCTAAAATAATTTAAGATAATGATAATAAGATATCTCACGGATCTACTGTAGGGAACTAGCTTGATGCTGCTGACTCGGAAAGATTTTAAGCAGGAAAAATGTGAGAAGGTTACCTAGGCCATGGGAACTGATGAAGCTTCAGCGACAAAGCTGTTCGCTTTCTTTGTGTAACAGTTTGCATGTCATTCAACAGTGGAGCAATTCACTGATCGATTGTTACTTCCCGTGTGAACGCTACTTGACTCCATTTCATCACACCACTTCACTGATGATTATTTTCCTATAATAGCACGACTTGATGTTTTAATGCTTATACACCACAACAAATCACCACCAAAGACATTTTTCCTTTAAGGGCCCGGCGATGGTTTCGGTTTCCAACTTCCTGAAACAGTTTCTAAGAAGGATGAAACAATCTTACAGTGTCTTATAAAGAACCTTTAAGGGCTGTGTCAGACTAAAGAGTTCGTGTAAAAGATATTATTTCTGTCATCAATTATCAGTGTTAGCATTTTATACAGCAAGTAGTGTTCTAACCCCTTCTGTCTTATCTTGCGTCTTCTCTTGTGTTTAAAATGTGTTTAATTTAAGTCCATCTGTCCTTCCTTTACACATCTGAAGCCCTAAAAATTCCCGTCTTTAAATACATCCTGCTCAGTTCAAATTGTTCTTGGGATTAAATTAAATTAGATCTCATACCCCATCAGCTGTGGGACTTTAAGAGATAACTCATATAGTCTGAGTCAGTGCGCTGGCATGTGGATGCAAATTTGAACAGGCGAGGCAGGAATTTGTGTGTGGCTTTGAAAAACATTTACATTGATTCAGGACATGCTTTTGTGCCCAAATAGCTAAGAAACAGTCATGTTTCCACATGGGCCCTGGGCGCAGAACCAGACATGTACTGTATATATGCTTTTCTCTTAAATTATTTATAAGGTTTAGTCATTTTTGCTTGATTTGGCTCCACCACCTGAACTGTCTAAGATAACATTTCCTGATTTTTTGCATTCCAGACAGTATAGAAAATACCTGCTCTATATTTACCCAGCATCTGGACTATTACTTCGTGACACTTAGTGACAAGTACATGCTAATTCAACATTTTCTATGCTAAAAATCTAATAAGCAAATCTGAGACGACAAACAAGTCTTAGTAAGATAATATTTGGATAGAATTGCAGTTGTTTATCCTAAATTATGCTTAAAACAGGAAAACAATCTATTAATACAAACCAGTGAAATGTTAGAACCACCCTTTAAGGCGTAATGTTTCTTTGGCACATAAAACCGGATTAGCCAGAAAGCCTTTCCAAAAATACTGATAGCGAGAAAATGTTTTCACAAATTCCTGTTTACATTTCATGAATAACCTTTGTTTATGCAACGTTGTAATCAGAATTGCGTGTTAGCTGGTTTCTGTCATTGCAAATTTTAAATTCATATTGTGTGATTTTTTGAGGTCATTTCCTTCCTATATGAACACACTTCCCTGTTTCCCCCTCTTTGTCCACTGCAGGCCTTTGCATGATCGAAAAAACAATAGAAATAAATTTGCACTTCAAGGGTTAATACACTCTTCCATGGTTCCTCCTACCCTACCAACAAGGGCTTCACAAACAAAAGACGCTAATAACACACCGTGTTGATCCGTATTCACAACCTGCCACAGAAGACCATCATCAGTACCAACTGTAGATCCAGTGTCCTTTCCGATACATATTCCAAGGCAGCTTTCCCTCAGGATACGTTTACAACCTGCGCTTTGACCTCCAAGTCAGCCATGTTCCAGCGACTCAGCAACTTGCTGTTCGGAGCGGTGGAGGACGTCTCAGCCGAGCTCAAAGGACCCAAGCCCAGCGTGACAGAGGTGGATGATGAGGGATGGCTTCTGGTCAACTTATCTGGTGAGTAGAAGAATCATGGGGAGTGCATTAATTATTGATTGTGGAACCAACACCAGGTTGGTTAGGGGTCAGCAGCACTACCACGGTGCTAGAAAGTAATAATGTGCCCAAAAATATTAAGTACTTTTTTTACAGCAATGATCTGGTGAAAGGAGCGTTTGATTTCTGAAATGTAGGGTGTGTGTATGAAAAGAAGGAAGGAAGACAAAATGACAACGATAAAAAGAAGAAAGAACAAACAATTAAAGATAAATGAAAGGAAAGGGGAAAAACTTAGAGGCAGGACAGGTGTGTAAAATATATTTATATATTTAATCTTTAGATAGACAGAAAAAAATATGAGAAAGAACGTCAAAGCTAAGTGATGTGGTATATGAAAGAACGATGGAAGGAAACATCTAAAAGGAAGAAGGAATGATCGAAATGAAGGAAGGAATGAAGGATGGAATGAAAGAGCCAGAAGAAAAGAATGAAGGAACGAAACAAAGAATGCTGCAAGGCAGGATGGGTTGAGAAACATGAACAAGAATATAAAGGGATAAAAAAAAAGAGTCAAGGCTGAAAAAACAAACAAACAATTAAAGAAAAAATGAAAGAATGAAAGAAGCTTGAAGGCAAGATGGGTGTGTAAAATACATAAAGACAGAGAGAAATAGAGAGAAATAAATTTTTTTTTAAAACAGCACAGCTAGGTGATATGAAAGAAAGAAGGAAAGACACAACTGGAAGGAAGGAAAGAGAGAAAGAAAAAAAAAGAAAGAATGCTGACAAGATGGGTTTAGGAACATAAAGAAGGTAGGGATGAAAAGAAAGAAAATAAATGGAACATTGTTTCTGATGTTACTCTGTGAAACCCTCAGACACTGTTCATGGAACTAACCTCAGTATTTTTATGTCTTATGTTGGATTTTTTCTTTTCTTTCTCCCCTTTTTAACCTTCTCTTTCCCCCCTACTTTGACTCGGTTCTTCCCACTGCTGTGTTTTTGTTGGCATTTTACGGCAACCCCCTTCCTGCATGGCTTTATTAACTGTTGTTTTCCCTTGCCTGTACACCCCGCTTTACACCTTTTATTTTACACCCTGCTCACCCTCCCGCCCACCCTCCCGCCCACCTGCCATCAGATGATATAAACTGCACCCTGTTGGGTGAGGACGAGGCGGAGGTCCCATCGATAGCACAGTCTCATCCCCATAGTGAGTGTCAGAGGGTGGAGTCTGGATGTGATACAGCCACTCCCCCCTCTCATACAGGTGACTCCGCCCCTTTCTCATGCAAACGGCGCAGGACTAGAGCGGGTCGCTGTCAGGCGGCGTGTCCTCCCTCGTCTCGTTCTCTTCGCTCTCTACTTTCCCCCGACTCTCCCTCCCCGTTTGGGTCAGGTGGAGCGAATGCGCCGTCTGACTCCGCCCCCCGTGGGTTGGATGAGAGCTGGTTCATCACTCCTCCACCCTGTTTCACTGCAGAGGGAGTGCCCGCTGAGGCCAGCCCCATGGAGGACCTGCTCATCGAGCACCCTAGCATGTCTGTCTATGTGTCCTCATCCAATCTGGAGCAGAGTACAGCCAACATGGCCAACAGTGTGAGGTGAGCTTCTGCACTGTCCCAAAAACAATCTGCTTCGGTGTCATCCAATGACAACATGATATTATCCCATAATAATCAGATGTTTTTTGTAATAACAATATAGATTTCTTATAATTGCGAGATTCTTATAGGGTATTTTTGCATGAATTCAGTGTCAGTAAAAGAACATGAAGCGAAATAAATCCAACCTCACAACAAGAAACACAAAACAGCAGATAAAGCCAGAGATCTGAGGGTGAAGATAATAAAAATATGACTCCAAACTGAAAAGAAAGAGAAAGAGAGAGAGAGAGAGAGAGAGCGAGAGAGAGAGAGAGAGAGAGAATGTGAGACAAGAGCAAAAGATAGAGGAAAGAGAGATAATGAGTGGTAATTAGAAACAGGTGTGATTGTGAGACAACAGGAAATGAGAGATAACAACGACAGAAAGAGAAATGCGAAATATGAGCGACAGAAAGATACAGTTAAGAGACAGACACGGAGAATGTACAAGATGGTAAAGAGAGACAGAATCTAGCTGACAAAAGACAGTTTGATAAATTCAAAAAAGGAAGAAAAATAAAGGAAGGAAGGAGGGAAGGAAGAAAGAAAGAAAGAAAGAAAGAAAGAAAGAAAGAAAAAGAAACAGAAAGAAAGAAATCTGCTAGGCAGGATGGGCTTAGGAACATAAACAATGAAGGATAGAAAGGGATAAAGAGAGAGCTTTAAAGCTGATGAGTGCATAAAAAGAAAAAAAAGGCTGGAACATTGATCACACTCAGACACTGTTCGTTGAACAAAAAGAAAAGAAAAAGAAACAAAAAGACTGATGGATAAATGCAAGAAAAAATACAAATAAATAAATGTATTTGAATAATGACAAAAGAAGATGAAAGAAAGAACAGCTGAGGAGAGAAATACAAAAATAAATGCTGAAAATTTAAAGAGAGAATGAAATCTGTAAATTAAACTAAAAGAAGGAAGGAAGGCACAAAGAATGAAAGGAAACAAAGAAAAAATTAAAGAACGAAAACAAATGTTGGTGGAAAGAAAGACAGTAAGTAGGGAAGGAAAGAAATAAGGAAAGCAGTATTTTTTTTTGTAATTTGTTATTCAATTTGTAATTCCTGTTAAGTTTTTTTAAAATGAGTGATGAAATTAAACCCAGGTCTCTTTCTTCGACTTTTGTGTGTGAGTGTGAAAGTTTGCAGTCTGTTCTGTGTTTTGTAATTTCTGACTATTTTCCTGTATTCCTTCTCTCTCTGTCTCACTCTGCCTGTCTGTCTCTCTTGCACTTCTTCTCAGTCGGATGTCTGAATCCACCCCAGCCCCTGTTCCCACTCGGCCAGCGCGAGGGTCAACATGTCAGGCGGTCCCTCTTGCCAAAGTGACTCAGGCGAGTCGTATTCAAAGGGCCAAAGCCCGTGCGGAGCGCCGTCACCTGGGTCGTGGTCGAATGCAACGCCAAAACCGCGTTCGCCAGCAGATCCCACGCCACGTGGCTCAGACACGTAACTCCTTCCTGCACCAACCGTGCCAGCGCAGCATCTGCCACTGATCTACCTTGATCCTGTCATCGTCATTACCATCATTATCATCACGTACACCAACCTCCATCATCCCCTATCACCTACCGAACCATGTCTTCAGTCTCCACCAAACCCTCATTTTTATGTTACTCTATGTCACAATCAGGAGTATCTTTAGCATTAATACTTAAAACCAGTCTGTTATGGTCAAACCTTTCTTTTTCCTATTAGCATTTGATTAGCATGGCCCCGTTTTTAAATAGTTCATATTTCCTGATGTATTAAAGATGCCATTTTGCAGTTAGTGGCCTCACAGAAACAAAAGTTAGAATGGATAATGGCTTGCTAAAAATTAGCTAAGATTTTGGGACTCAAAACAAGTAAAGAAGCCACAAAGAAACAGAACACTGACGTGGAAGAAACCAAACAAAGGTCTGGGGCAAACTTTTCATCCTTTACTTACTTTCATTTGTGTTGGAAAGGTCCAGTTTTCTCATTTCTTTTCTTTTTTTGGGGGGAGGGGAAAGAAAATACCGTAGAGGCTAAAATAGGTAGAGACGATAAAAGAAGATTAGAGAGGGAAAGTATGCTAAGTTAATGTCTCACTTCTGATGTGGAGAAAAGGGCTTTACCAACACATAGAATGGCAAAGTAGGTAGATGAAGGTGAAAGAGAGGATGAAACAGAGTAAAGAGTGGGATATTGATGGAGAATTGAAAAGAGGTTGTGAGTAAGTAAGTACTGTAGCCCGCAGCATTACCGTAGCACTTTTAAAGGGAAAATCAGACTACTATAGATTTCAGTTTAATTTCTTTTTATTCCTTGCATTTATATATTTCTTTAAGCCAGCCGAATGGCTAAGAGCCAAAGCGGTCTAACCTATCACTGTCATTTTTCTCAATAACAGCTTTCTGTTGGTTAGAACACTCTGGTCCTCAGCTCTTCAAATGTGGGTTGAGTTTTCCCTTAAAATGCTGTTGGCACTTTTGCTCTTTGGTGCCTCCTCAAACATATGGGGTCAATTAAAGTTAATTGTCCCAGCTCTCACAGGAGGGAGGGATTGCATACGCTCACTTCCCTGTCACTCACTGCGATCTCCAGCCAGTCATGGGCATCTGAGAGCTCATTCGTACAAGGGTGCCCTTCAAATACGCATGCGTAGCAGTTCATGAAGAGGCAGGTGGCAGCATTGCATGCTTACGCCCCTCCCTGGTTGGTGGTGGTCGTGTGATAGGGAAGGCAACACTCGAAGTGAAGGAATTGGATAATGGGGTAAAATGAAAAAAAAAAAATGTTGAGTACCTAAAACTGTCTTGGGACCGAATTTCTTAGAATCAAGAATGGACAAGAAAATGTACATTGTCTATTTCTAACAAAAAGAGTTACTAGTTTGCTAACTAAAGCCGCAAGCAATGTGAGAAATTATATGTTCCAACAGTGAAATTCAAGTGACTTAAACTATAACTTGTGCATAGGCAAAGCATGCACATTTTTAAAAAATCATAACCAGTAGAAAACTACAACTAATAATACTAGTGTAAAAAACATCCAGTCTATAAAATGTAAAGCATTTTTTCAGTGGTAGTATTCTTAATAAAGATGCTGTTGAAATGTTCATAAATTGACTTTTTTACTTTGTAATTCTGGCTAAGAAGTAGTTCAAATTTTTTTACGATAACAATGCATGTGATGCTAGCTAATGCTAACTAGCTGGTGCTAGTTACTACAACTAAATATATATTTACTGAATCTCAGTTAGTTTCAGGAATTTTGTCTAATTCTTTGCTAGCCAACAACTGATAGTAAACTTTAAAGTAATGTCCCTCCCTGAAAGAGGAGTATAACATCATCACCATTAGCATTTTTCAGAGCCAGAGTGAGGCTGCTTTGGGTTACAGGGTGTGGTGGATTATGGAAGGTGTAAGATAAGGATAAAGGAATTGCATAGCAACCTATAGGTGATGCAGAACAAATGAGTGACACAACAACTTGATTTTGCAAGGCCTCCAGTCAAAATATGTGTCACAAAAAGGATGTATGTGAATGGGCTGCAGTTTAAAAAAAATTTAGCGCACTGATTTGTGGAAACAATAAACTGTTGCACCTCTAGGTGATGATGCAATCCCCTCTAAGAGACGGTATAATAGGAAAACGACTCTTTATTGTGTTTTGTTTTTAAGTTTACATCATGTTATTTTTAAATTGCCTCAGACCCTTGATCTTCCGCACCGTTCTCAATGTCAGACCTGCATCTAAAGCCCAAAGCTTCGCTAAAAATATTTGTAGGCACAAAAGATCTCGAAAACTCATCCTCATGTTACACCATGACATTAGGCTGAGTAAATTTTTTTTTATGTTGCTCCTAGAAATTCATCCCTGTGAGCAAAGTATGATCAGTGATAAACATTACTGAGACAACTAAATGGGATATTTCCTGTTTGACTGTGTAAAACATGTTGCTAACAAGTTTATGAAAAACATCTTATTGTCACCAGATCACAAGCGCAATTTTATTGTTATCTGATGCTGGGAGCAAAACCAGCAAAACTGGTCATCCTCTCAGGGTGGAAAGGATGAGGAAGAAGGTAGATACCACACTTCTCTGAAGGTGTCCAGATTTCTTGTGATGTAGCATATGGATAGTTTAAAAACACTGTGGTATCTCAGAGGAAACCAAAATATCTCGGAGGAAGCAAGCATGTGCTAGCTTTTACCTTGTCTCATTATGTGAGAACTAGTTAGTGCACAGGCAGAGAAAAATAATGGCCAAGAAAATTGATCTCAAAACGCAATACAACCTCCGTAGTTTAACTGCAAGTCTGCTGATTTCAAACTGAGGTAGAATAATAGCAATTCCAGCTATACAGCTGGCAGCCTCTGCAACAACACAGCTTTTTAGCTGTCACAGCAGGTACATGAGATGGACCTTCATTACTTGTTAGCTAATTACATTAGCCATGTAAAAGCAGGTGTATGATATTTTTTTTCTTTTACAAACTATTCCTTTGTGTTATGACTGGTTTGGATCTTTTTTTTCTTTTTTTTTTTTTTGCATGTTCAGAAATACAAAATTTTGACATCACATCTTGTAAACATATTTGTATCACTGGGATGTTTTCTAACTCCTGTGCGAAAGAGACAGAAAGATGAGATCTATATGTGGTTAAGTGTGTATGTCAGTGTTAGCAAGTCAACTAGTTAAGCCCGTAGGATGGAAACACATAAACACACACACACAGACACACACTTACATGCATGTCAATGTACAGAATCCATCCTCCCCCATCCATCACTCAGTGTTACGTTCCTCCATGGGTTCCTCTGTGTGGTGCTATGGCGTACATGCGTATCGTCGACGCTGATTAGATTAACTATGGTGCTGAACATGTTGGACTGTTTGTAAAATTCGACTTGGATGTACGTTTGCACTGTCTTTTAAGGCTGACTCGAGTTTTTGTGTGTGATTTTATTTGTTTAATTTCTAACATCGCTATGAATGAGATGGTGATGTTGATGTGCATGAGTTGGAAAACAAACTATTTTAAATTATTCACGTTCACGTATGATATGTACATTTAATGCACAGCTCTTTACAGTACAGTGTTAGAGTGCTGTGTGTTTTATCTGAATGATGTCACCACTTATTGAAAACATCTTAACAACTTAAGTTGAACATGTAGAAGTGTTCCTAAACCCTTCTTCCACCCCCCACCCCCAAAATGTTTTAGGACCCATAAGGTGTCTGTAGGTTGATCAGAATTCTTGGGAAATAAGGGTGTACCTGAAAAATCTACTTCTGTCCCTTTTATTATGTTATACCTGCATATAATGGCCTATTTAGTCATAACCTGACCGCTGAGACGGTCTGCACTGTCATGACATGACATGTAACGCAAAGAACATCTATCAACAAATTAATATATTTATATATCCTTTGATTTTCTCCTTATATTTCATTTTATTTTCTTATCTAATGGATAGTATGCACATTGTTTTTATTCTTGATGGATGAATGTAAGAGGTGGATAATTTAGGACATCAAAGGACATCAAACTAAGGCAGTACCTGGCCAGGTAGCAAACTGAAATTGCATCAGTGTTGCCATGAGATATTTTGTCTATTGGGCCAAGATTAGGTTGCCAGATTTGACAGAATCAACTTTAAATCATTTTTTGCCAAGGTTGGCACAATGTTAGATGTATATTGAATGTATATTGGGCCCAATATTACTCCACTGAGGTTGACAGACTTTCACTTTGCCAAAGATCGGCATTTGTTAAAAAAAACTCCACTGGGTCACCACTTGGGTGCCAAATTCAGGCCAAAATAATTTTTACACTTTGGGCCAATCCTGGGCCACCAAAGCCAGCTAGTAGTCCCTTTAAATCCACCTACCCAGTGTTGGCCCAATGTTGGAAGGGTTATTATACAAGTGTGCCTTGGTAAATATCTTGTTCCTTGTTCCAACATTGGTGCAACATTGGACCAGTGTTAATAAAAGGAAAATCTCACGTTTTCCAACATTTAAGCAACACTGCAGGGGCGTCCAACTTCCCATCCCAAAATAGACACGGGAACCTTTACATCAGGTTGCTGCCTGGGTGTGTTCCTTTGAACATTTCCTTTGTCAACATGGTGCTTCTCACCTACTGTGCCATTCAGTATAGAACTGAGGCTTCATCATGCACAGCAATTAAAACTAATGAGTTATGAGCTCATCCACCCAGTATACACATCCATCACTGTTTATTTTACGTCTATTTTTTTTACCCTCCAACACATTCTCTTTCCTACTATGTCTAATTATTATTGTTTATTTTTGTCTCCCGTGTGTGTGTGTGTGTGTGTGTGTGTACATGAATAATGAAATGTGTGTGGCTACAGGGAGCAGTTTATTACACCTCAGGGCAGCTTGGGGTTTATTTGACTGTGTAGCTAGTGTGATGTAAAACCTAGACAGGGAGGGTAAATGAAAAAAAAAACAAAACAAACAAAAACAAAACAAATATACTGATAAACTAACTAAAAATAGATATATAGTATATATGTGCTTGTATTTTCCCTCATGATTCGATTTAATTTTTTGTTTTATTCACTGTTTATGTTCACGATTTATTTTGTTGTGAAAAATTAAGGGGGTGGACCATCAAACAGCAAGACTGCACTCTTCTGTTTGGTTCTAGCGCCCTGAAACTATGGCAGCTTTTTCAAATGTAGGGGTTTACCTTCATGAGGGTTATCCTCTCTGAAACATACACCCCCTTTCAAAAAAAATACAAATAGAATTTATTAAAAGGAATAATGTATCTGATATGGTGATTGTGCCTTTCACTATTCTGCATGTTTTTTTTTGTTTGTTTGTTTGTTTTTTTGTGATTAGCTGAATTTTCTATCCTGTCTGTGTGGGCACTGGTCCGTACGCAGTAGTAGAGTCCTATGCAAAATTCAAGGATGGGGTTCCAGCATCCATTCAGAAATACAGGTACCAGGAAAATAAATTACAAAATAAAAAAAACTCTCAGGATGAAACCTGAATCTAGTGTCTTTTTTTAAATACTGTTTATTGAAATGCATATTTTAGTCATAAACATGGGATATTGTTTTAAAGTAATCAACAAAAGCAACAACAACAAAAAAATCATAATTCCAAATAAGTTAAGATGATAACCAATCTTTTAAAATAAAATTTAAAATGCAACAAGAGCACTCTGGCAAGCCAAAATAATAATAATAATAACAATAATAATAATAATAATCAATATTATTATTATTATTATTGTATGTATTACCAGCGAATAATAATGTTAATGATAAAAATAGAAATACAACACAGCACCCCCTGCTGGGCCTGCTGTAATGCCACACTTCCAAAAAATCATCCTATCTTAATGTTAAATGATCAATCAATTCTTGGATTTAAAATTTGATCGTCTCCAAAATTGAATTGAGCCTTTCTTTTCTTCTTGTTCCCACCTCTGGTAGAAATTCATCAAAATCAGCACGTGGCATTTTGCATAATCCTGCTAACAAACATACACGCAAACTGGGGCTAAAACATAACCTCTTTGGCAGAGATAACTCAAGTATAGACTAGAAGGGCAGTCACAGTGTGCATGGTAAATCTCCAGGCACAAAGGTTTCATTATGATTTTACAGTTATAATGCAAAGTCTTCCGCCAATTGGCGTCCAATAAACACTCATTCACACGCTATTTGCATGTATTGACCTTAAATTATTTTTTCCCCAAGATGATTATGATCCCATGCACAAATCATCTCCAAAATGTAATGCTTTGTTACTTGTACCACACTCTTCTCTACTCTAGAAAAATCTGTGCATAATTTTTTGTGTTATATTGTACAACTAAACAAGCAGCCAATCTAAAGAAATCAACATGGGTGAAACCATAATGTCCTGGCAGAGGTAAAAACAGCATTGAACATTTGTTAGAACAATAACTAAATTTTTTTTATATTTAAACAGAATTGTCCTCTGTTTCAAAGCATATGGACAAACCTGTGATTAAAAATGGCTAGATTGGCTCTTGGACAGCACAAACCTCTTCCAAGTCACAAACAAACTGGCCAACAAACCAATGGCAAAACTACAGCCTTCTTGGTGGAAAAAATAAATGAATAAATAGGTAAATAAGAATTATGTTTCATAAGCTGCTATGCTTTATATTAAATTGTTCAGTGTTAAATAACAGCACTAAAATAAATCCTTTTTGCTGGATTTGCTGGACTTTCAAGATCAGATGGAGGACACCCCACCCAGATGTCCCCACCCTGGCCACCTGAAGAACTTGAAAGAGTCAACTGCAAGGGGAAAAAAACCTGTTCTGCAGGTCTCTTTAGATTATTTAACATATCAAGTTCATGCTGAGCGGCACGGTGGTGTAGTGGTTAGTAAATCTGCCTCACAGCATAAAGGTCCTGGGTTCGAGGACCCAGCCTGAAGACTTGAACATTAGGCTAAGTATCTGTTTAAAATTGCCTCTAGGTGCGAGTGTGAATGGGGGGGGGGGGTGTTGGCCCTGGTGAGCTGCTCAGAGTTGGCTGCGATAGGCTCCAGCTGCCCCTTGACCCTAGTAAGACTAAGCAGTTCAGGAAACAAATGAATGAAAGTGTAGGTTTAAAATAGGCATTGTACTGGGTATGATATGATGGATATTTGTCTGATTCTTGTTTCTCATGAAAATGTCAGTGACACATTTTACTTAATGTTTTATAGCTTACATCTTAAATAACATCCTAAATGGGTGAGTTTTTCAGGGTATTATTCATTTTGTTGCACATTTCAATAAATGCAGCTTGTCTAGAAACAAGATAGTGATATATATGTATGTGTGTATGTATGTATAAATATATATATATATATATATATATATATATATATATCACT
>JBCNYG010000003.1:27626830-27642798 GCA_039654305.1 Porochilus rendahli | reverse complement strand
ACACAGAAACGCCCGAGCTGGGAATCGAACCCAGGACCTTCTTGCAGTGAGGCGGACGTGCTAACCACTACGCCACCGTGCCGCCTTTTAGAACACAGCTTTTAAATATTTATATTAAGAACTATTTAAAGATCTCCTCTGTCTGTTTCAGAAAATTTTCTGGGCGTACACAATCTATAACCTGCAGCGCAGTCTGTATCCCATGAGACCAGGTGGTGAAAATTGGTTTAGCAGTCGATGAAGATTCTGATGTAACTACTGCAATGACAGTTTAGTAATAAACACAGCTCATTTATTACTCCTGGAGTACATTTCAGGGCACGAGGCATTTAGAGTTTTTAAATCAAGGAAGGCATACATGTTTGGCTGGAGGGCTGAATAAACCTTCTTGAAGATTCGTGAAACAGTCATCTGGTATCAGACTGTTCTTGTTGAAGACGTATATTGTTTACTAATGTGTTGTAGAGTTGCCTTGTTCAGTATTTGTAACTGTAACTTATAGATTAAACAATAATGTTTTATATATTTTATCTGGCTTTCAAAAAAAAAAAAAAAAAACCCTTGTGTGCAATTATAATTATTATCAGTTTTTAGTAATTCAGTTTTAGTTTCAGTTTCCTCTTTAGACATAAATAAATAAATACGTAAACAAGTCGTTTGGTTGGTCGGTCGGTAAGTAAGTAAGTTATAACCTTATATTTTCATAACCTAAATAAATAATTTAATTTTCTAACATTCAAATTTTCTAAAAGATTCAAATAACTATATCAATCATTAGTAATGATGAAGCGTTACTGAGAATGGATAAGGGTGGCACGATGACATAGAGGTTAGTACGTCCGCCTCACAGCAAGAAGGTCCTGGGTTTCGAGTCCCGGGTTCAGTCCAAAGATGTGCTCATTCAGCTAACTACATATATATCTACAGCATTTGGCAGACGCTTTTATCTAGACCGACTTACAATCATCATTCATTTAATACAACTGAGCAATTGAGTGTTAAGGGCCTTGCTCAAGGGCCCAACAGTGGTAATAGATGGGATTGAAGAGCTGACCTTCAGATCAGTAACCCGTCACCTTACAGTGGCATCTCTTGGAAATTAAATGGAATCGGCCACGGTGTCTTTCTGAAACCATTTGTTTACTCCTGTACGCAAGTGTTAATGATCCATGTACAGGTGCCATGATGACATCACCATTTTTTTTGTTTGTTTGTTTCTCTTGAAATTGTATCTCTCCTTCTGTCTCGTATCGCTTGATCTCCAACTTTTCCACTTTATGGCATAGTTTCTTTTCTCACCAGCACACAAACAGAGGGATTCAGACAGCGGCGACACTGAAGATGATAAGTTGACAGTAATATTGTTAATCATAATGATGTTTCTAGAGCAATATATCATTTACCAAAAACACGTCATTACGACAGGCCTAGTCTGGAATGTAGCATCCAAGATCACGACAAGCAGATGAGAGAGGACCCAGTTGATTTCAAACACAACAAACTTGCCATCTCTGAACACAGACGAGTAACGTCTCTGAATGAGGTGCGAAGATAGCGCAGCTAGTGTCTCATCAGATATCAGTAGATACTGCACAGGAACGGCATGATCTGATTGGTCCTCCGTCTGGATTCAAAATTATCCCGAGTGGATCATCCTTGAATCAAAATTGTGGACACTCACAGTTCGTCACAGTAATCTTCGTTATCACGCTATAAAATGTCAAAATAAGTCATGACAATCTAGTTTTAGTTTGCTTTTCTTGTGGTTTAGTGTAGGATTTACTGAAACATCTTCAGGTTGAAACACTTATCTCACCTAAACTGCCACTGTCATGGTTAAAATATAAAAAAAAATAGGCTTTAAATGCTAATTTTAGTTTGCTTCTTTTTGTTTTCTTGTAGTGTATATAATAAACTAATTTAAAAGAGATAGAGACGCCGTTACAGAGCTCGGCACTCGCTCCCATGTGCAGTTGTCAGAGGCAGTTGTGAATTAGTGGTTAAGGCGATGGGTTAATGATCCGAAGGTCAGCGGTTCAATCCCCACTATCACCCCTGTTGGGCCCTTGAGCGAGGACCTTAACCCTCAATCGCTACGTTGTAAAAAATTGATAATTGTTAGTCACTCGGGATAAGAGCGTCTGCCAAACGTTGTAAATGAAAATGTCGCCGAATTGCACAATTCAGCAACATCCAGCTCACCTTCAGTGAACAATTGTTAATTATATACTGGCAGAACAGGAAGTTGCGTACATGCCTGTGTACGAGTGTCACTGATTGTGATTTGTCATTCACAGGCATGCTTGTTTTTTTCTGGAATGTGCCCTTTATTAATAGAATGTTCACACTGAAAACCGCAGGGTAACAGTATAGTTCCGATTCTGAATAGCAGCCAGAAACTTGTAGTTTACCTTGAAGATGAAATGTAATCCATCACCCACCCACTCACTCACTCATTTGCTGAACTGCTTAATCCTTCTTGGGTCGCAGGGAGGCTCGTGTCTATCTTGGCCAACTCTGGGTGAAGGCAGGGTACACCCTGAACAGCTCACCAGACCTTTGTAGGGCCAAATACACACACAACTATTTACACTCACTCCTAGGGTCAGTTTGGAACAGCCAGTTAGCCTGACGTGCATGCCTTTGTACTGTGAGAGGAAACCGGAGTACCCGGAGGAAATCCATACAGGCAGGCGGAGAACATGGAAGCCTGGGTCTCAGGCCCTTTTTGCCATGAGGCAGATGCCCTTACCACTACACCACCATGCCGGCAAATTAACTGTAGGTAAAATTAAAAAAAAATAATAAAATGGAAAAAAGGAAAAAAAAGGGAGTGGGGAGGGGCAGGTGAAAAACCCTTAATACCTAGTGTAAATGTTTATCCATGACGCTGACACGGTGTACTTGGGTTTTTTTTACATCTGTTTATACAACTACCAGCGATCCGGTGTCATTTACAGTTTTAGTGCTAATTCCACAAAGCAACACTTCGACTCCACCAACACGCTGAGCGACATATTCAACAAGGAGCCTCCACCAGAAGGTCAAGGATTCATCATGTAGAGTCATCTATCCTGTAAATATACAGTGGAGTGCAGCGAAGATTATACACCACCACTTTTATCTGAAAGGGCTCCTAATAAAAAGAAGTAAAAACACTTCTCTATAATTTTTGGGTGAAAATGTATCGAACAATGCTAATATAGGCAACGAGAACGAGAAAAAGAATTCCGACAAGAATACTGAGGTCGAAGTATGGCTAATAAACGAAATACTAAAAATAACCTATTTTTTAGAGAAATCAAAAGGTGTTGCAAAAATGTTTTTTTTTTTTACTTTTTCATAACACGAACGAACTTCAAACCATATGGACTGGCTTAGTGAGTGAGGAAATAAAAAAATATGTGAACACTATGACGGAAAGGTTAAATGCTGTAATTAAAGTATTGGGGCCACATAAATATTGACTTTTTTTTCTCAAAAAGAGACTGTTATTTTATAAGTAAATACCTCAATAGTACTTGGTTTCCATTGATTTATTCTGAAATAATAATAAAAGCCCTGAAACTGTTTACACGCTGTATATTTACGTTAGTCCTTATCCTATAGCAGTGTTTGTGTTAGGTGGGGTCACTAATCTTTAAACATTTGTACTGATGCGTAAGTGTGTTCTCCATGTTCTCAACTTCTTCTCTTATTGTAGAAACATCAGCTCCAGTTTGAAGATTAGAAATTACTAGATAAAGGTTAAGGATTGCAAACCTGACGTTGTGTATTTGATTCGTTTCTGTCCTCAGACCCGGACCTGTTCCTGAAGTCAGCCCGTCTGCAGCGTCTGGCCTCGTCGGCGTCGGACCTGGCTAGTCATGATCTGTCTCCTCTGAGAGAGACACGGAAAGACCCGCTGGCTCAGGACTGCGCTTGTGCTCGAGACAGCCTCACCGTCCTCATCACGGGCTGCCTGACCTTTGCCACCGGCGTCACCATCGCCCTTATCGTGCAGATCTATATAGGAGAACCTCAGGTGTTTAAAGAGCTGTCTGTTTGTGCACAATGACCTGACAAAACTACCAGACGGATTTCAGCCTGACATGGTCGATGTGTTACTCCAGTCGAGTCTTAAGGGATAAGGTTAAAGCTTAAGGTCACTGCGAGGTCATTAAGTTAGAGCAAATCTCTACTTTTTAACCTGGGATGAGTTTGTGATGCCCAATAGAGGGAGACATTTCATTATAAGGTGCCATATGAGCCTGATGGAGGTGACTTGCACTGTGAGTGCTCCTCAGGGTTTATAATGTCTGTATTCACCTTTAATCAGAGAGTGTTAATGACAGAATAAGTTCACCGTACACGGCTGCGTAACATCACCTGGGTTCTGGTATTTCTCCAACTTCACCGTGACTTTATTCCACGCTAGGAATGTTCAGAGGTGGTCTGTCTTGTCTGTTTATGGTGTTCCACTTTTTACAAAGTTGCAGCAAATGTAGACCAGATGTATATTTTTAGCAAACCGGTGAAGACAGACGCTTTTGAAACGTGTCGCGGTGCCCCAGTGAAAACGCAAATCGTCTAGAGTAGCTGCAATCAGCTGCACCCACCCGCTACACGTCACAGCCCCACCTGGTGGGAAAAGGGTTAAGGTTACAACGAGGTGTCTCTCTGAAAAAAAGTACACACTTTGATTGGCTTTGATATAAAATCCTATAATATTAATGAAATCACTTCCTGGTGTTGTGTCAGATCTTTAATCAGGGTGCCGTGGTGACCGACGTGGCTCGCTGCACCTCTCTGGGATTCAGCGTTCTCGGTCAGCAGGGTTCCAGCGTGGATGCAGCCATCGCCGCTGCTGTCTGCCTGGGCATCATCCACCCCCACACTTCGGGCATCGGCGGGTACGGGCGCTCCTTCTGCAGCAGTGCTCCTTTAATCAGTGCCAGCAGAATGTCAGGAAGCAGATTTGCTGATGTGTAGACTGTGTATTTTCATGCTGATCAGTTTAGTGCCGATCACAAATTGTTAAACGTCAAAAAATCGCAGCTGTCCCATTTCTGCCTGTACAGTGGAGGAGTGATGCTGGTCCACAACATTCGAAAAAACGAGAGCCGCGTGATCGATTTCCGTGAAACGGCACCCTCTGGCCTCCGGGAGGAGATGCTGCAGGACCTACAGCAGAAGGTAAATCCAAGGTGACATCCCTGATGATGCAGTGATCGTCTTGTTTTAATTGGAATTATCAGCTAATAACATCGGAGGGTGGCTGATTTAAGCCATTCTTTGGATACGAGTAAAGGGTAGAAAATGGGGGGGTTGGAAATGGAGGGAAAAAAAACATCTTTGGTTTTCTTTGTGATTCTTTTAGCCAGGTCTCATGGTGGCTGTACCGGGCATGCTCAGTGGACTGCATCAAGCCCACCAGCTCTACGGAAAGTAAGTTGAGACTAACTGGTTGAGGATCTTTGACTAAAACCAAACTGGTTTTCTGTTCGTTAGTATCCCTAATTTGTGCCTGTATTGTGTTTTTTTTTTTTTTTTTTTTTTTTTCCCCCTACAGAAAGTCTTGGAAGGACGTCATCACGATGGCTGCAGACGTCGCCCGGAACGGTTTCAACGTAACCCACGACCTGGGTGAGCCGCCGGCCGTTCGTGCCGATTCCTAAACCTGATTAGAAACCCGTTGCTATGATGTGTTTATTTCCTCTAGCGGACGCTCTGTCCCAAATAAAGGTCGAGAACGTCTCCACGGCCTTCCGAGAGCTTTTCCTCCCGAACGGCCGCCCTCCTCTCCCTGGTCTCTTCGTGACGCGGATGGATTTGGCGGCCGTTTTGGACAGAGTGGCAGCCAATGGGATCTCGGAGTTCTACGATGGAAATCTGACACAGGAAATGGCGTCTACGGTACAAAATTTAAAATCATTACAGTGATGTTTTTGTTAGTAACGTGTAAGATATTGGTATTAAAATATCTTATAATATAGTCAAAATATAGAATAGACACACCTCCCGTACTCTTAACTGGAAGTCTTAAGGGCCACGCCTCATTCAGTGAGACAAACAGGCATACAGGCCACACCTTTACTGTGATTGACAGCCACAGAAGCCACACTTGCCTCACTGGTGAGCAGAAGCACAGGTGCCACGCCGTCCTCACTTACACTCGTATACAGTGGCCACACCTTCTTTGCTTTAATTGACAGGTCTCGAACCCTACACCTCAGACAGACACCTGTGTACTGAGAGGTCTGCTGGTGTCGGGTGAAATGTCGCGTTTCGATGTTCTCGGGGTTGATGTCGGATCTTGATTTTGTCGCTCAGGTTCGTGCCAGCGGAGGTGTCCTGACGGAAGAGGATTTCAGTAACTACACCACAGTCCTCCAGCAGCCAGTACTGAGCCGATACCAAGGTAAACGTCGCCCTGGGTTCGTTCTGAGCAGAAAACTCTTTTAGTATGAGTGGGAATAAGGTGGAACGGGTTAGAGGGTGCTTTGGGTGGGAGTGTAAGATCGTGAGTAATACACAGTAATACAGGGGAAAGAAACAAAAACCAGAAAAACATCACTACTGGCAAAGGCCTGTTTTCAAACACGGACACTGGAGACACATTTGGTGCCAGAAAACAGTCAAAAAACAAATATATTTTTTTTCACTATATACACACGAAACAGATTGTGTTCTGTAAAAGATGGTCATTGAATCATGTTTTAAACCTGATTACGTGATATGAAGGACTACAATCAATTCCTACATGTACATTTTGTGCTTACATGTACTTTTAAATTACAAGTATAATATACAGAGCATAAAATGTAATCTGTATATTTTTAAAATAATTTTATAAATACATATACATACATGCATACTAATGTATATTATATATTTATATATGTTGTTTATATATATATATATATATGATATATGCATACATATTCATTCATTCACACACACTTATACATACACATATTTACGTGTACACATATATGCACATAAACACACATAATATTATTTATTTGTTTATTTATTTATTTTATACTGTATTAATTCCGCAAGGGAAATTTTGACTTCTGCATTTAACCCATCCAAAGTGAGCACTAACTCGGAGCTAACTCCATCTTCAGGGAGACTAAATTCAGACTCCAATAGCGGAAGGGAAATAAGAAGAAAAATAAACATCCTTTGTAGCTTTCTCCTGTAAAAACTTAAAATTGTGTCTTGATCCTGTACGTAACCCCCAACAACCCCCCCCCTCCTTCCCCATTTTAACGAAGACACGGATAACCGCGTTCATCGATAGGCCACGACACATCATGTACATTAAACTTCATCGTTCCACATTGTTCTCCTTCATTCAAGACCTCATTGAGTCTCTTAATATGTCAGTATTTTAAACTTCATTTAAATAGAATGCAACTTTATATCAAATAAGGTCATGAAATGATTACGTAAACTTATCTTTTACGTTCTGAAGCCTTTGGATTCAGACACAACTTTCCTGATCTTGAACAGACCAGTGTGTGTGTGTGTGTGTGTGTGTGTGTGTGTGTGTGTGTAGGTTATCAGATAATGGCGGCACCTCCTCCTCACGCCGGAGCTGCTCTCCTTACAGCCCTGAACATTTTGGAAGGTTATAACATCACCAGCCAGACTCATAGGAGCAGCACCCTCCACTGGATTACTGAGGTACTGCAAGGAAGAGAATAAAATGAGCAAATAAATAACAACGCACCGATCGCTCCCTTTTTCAATCACTCATTTGCAGAACCGCCTTATCTTGCTATGGTCATGGGGAGGCCGGAGCCTATCTCAGCTGACAATGTGTGAAGGCGGGGTACACTCTGAACAGTTCTGTGCTTTCTTTAAAGGTTTGAAACAACACTCTGTGATCTTTAGTGGCGTAGTGGTTAGCATGTCCATCTCACAGTAAGAAGGTCCTGGGTTTGAGTCCTGTGCTCAGAAAGGGCGTTTCTGTCGGGAGTTCGCATGTTCTCCCCGGGTCTTTGTGGGTTTCCTCCTACAGTTCAAAGAAATGCACATTAGGCTAGTCAGCTGTTTGAAATTGCCCCTAGATGTGAGTGTGAATGGGGGTGTGTGTGTGTGTTAGCCGTGCAATAAATCGACAAGCTGTTCAGGGTGTACCCTGCTTTTGCCCTGAGTCGGCTGAAATAGGCTCCAGTCTCCCCGAGATACCAGTAGGATTAAGTGAGTCGGCAAATGAATGTTTTTTCCGTGGCTGCGTTTGTCGTTTCAGACTTTGAAAATCGCCTTGTCTCTGGCCAGCACTCTTGGAGACCCTGTGTTTGACTCGTCCATCACGGAGGGTGTGGTTCGAATGTTAAGGTAAAACGGCCAACGAAAACACATGGCACTGTAAATGTAATAGAAACGTACTACTACATAATACCATCTATACTTCTATTATTTAATTGTACTAATCTGTACACTTTATAAACTATCTAGAGGAGAGATTGACTCGTCCTGCTCTCATATCCTGTCACATGGTTTATATTAATGTGTGTACTGAGTGCTGGGATGAATGCAGGTAAGCGTGTATGATAACACCCGCAGTCGTTAGGTAGAAATGGACAGCACGAGGGTGAGCTGCAGGAATCAACTCTTTATGATGACGATGGAGTATTAAACGCTCATCTGTGTTTTGTTTCCTAGTAAAAGTCAAGCTGCTCAGTTCCGACAAATGATCAACGACTCGTACTCGTCTCCTCCAGGCCACTACTCACCCAGTTACGCTCTGGAGGAGGGCTCAGGGGTCAGCCAGGTCATGGTCATGGGGCCTGACGACTACATCGTCTCTGTTATGAGGTGGGTTTTTATTTCTTCCTGCATTTTTTTTCTGCTCGTAGCTGCTGTTTGAGACTTCTCAAAGTTAAATGTAAATGGGGTAAAAAGGCACAAGTTCTTGATTAATAAATAAAACATTGTGATAAACACTTGAGGACGTGCCACTAAAGGAAAATAAGCATCGCCATGTCGTGGATTGTTTCCGTATAACTGTGTGCTTCCTTATGTTTGATTCTGATGTTTTAATTCTGATGTTTTAGAGAAAGTTAGAATGATCTAGTTTGTTTGTTTGTTTGTTTGTTTTAGCTCTATGAATCAGCCTTTTGGCAGCCACATTGTGACCCCCTCTGGGATCCTCCTGAACAGCCAAATTCTGGACTTTTCCTGGCCCAACAAGAGCCAGAGTTTCGCCGCACCCAATCCGGTACTCAGCATTCAGTTCCTGTTTATTTAATAATTAAGTCAAATACATGTAAATACAAACACATTAAAAATAAATAAATAAATAAAATAACACGAACACAGATGATCTCCACCGGCTTCATTTCTTTTAGCCCCTCGCCCCAGGCGGAGCATAGGCCATTAACGAGCCCTCGCCAGCGCACTCTGTTCTGGGCTGTTGTCCCACCTCCGACGCTCGCAAGGTCGGCCTTTCTTTCTCTTCCCCTGCGGGTTCCAGGTTAGGGCTTGTCGTGTGGTGCTGTATGCTGGCTTCCTAAGGGAGTGTCCAATCCAGCTCCACTCCCTCCTCAGAATCTGCCTAGCCACTGGTTCCTGTCCCGCTCGTGCCCACAGTTCTTCATTCCTTTTCACTTCTGGCCACCTGATGTTGTAGATGCGCCTCAGACAGGTGTTTAAGAATGTCTTCTGCTGCATCCTCTTCGTCTTTCTCCTTGTTTCTCATCAGTAAAGCAGAATCAACTTCAAGTTAGAATGAAAGATGCGAAGTTTGGTTCCTGTGCTGATCTGGTTGGGTCAGCTGATTGTTGTGATGTGTGCCCTCTGGTGGATAAACTGTGTAATGGCATGTTTGCTGATGTTATTTATATTCTGTTCTCTCCGTCAGACTCTAAAATAATATAATAATTCTTTTTTTTATTTGAATTGATCAATAATTGTAAGATCTTTTTTTATTTTCAGTATTTCCCCCTCTATTATTATTTATTCTCATTCACTCACTCGTTTGCTGTTCTGCTCACTCCTACTAGGGTGGCAGGGAGGCTGTGCCTGGTCTCAGCCGACACTGGGCGAAGGTGGGGTACATCCTGAACGCACACAATCCTTCACACTCGCCTAGAGGCAATTTGGAACAGCCAATTAGCCAAATTTTCATGTCTGTGGACTGTGGGATTAAACCGGAGTACTCTGAACTCGAACCTTCATGCTGTGAGGCACACATGCTAACCACCACACCACCATGCCACCTTTATTATCATTGTTATTGTTATGGTTATGGTTATTGTCAATATAAGCCACCTGTGTATGTTTCTACATTAACACGGTTGTGTGTGCTGTTTACACTTCTTCAGCACAACAGCATGCAGCCTGGGAAGAGGCCGCTGTCGTTCCTCATGCCCACCGCAGTCAGACCCTTGCTGGGTGTCTGTGGTACTTACGTGGCACTCGGATCCTCCAACGGCGACCGCGCCCTGAGCGGGATCACACAGGTTCAGCAGCTAACCAATTATTTTACTTTTGGAACTCGTGGCTTTTTAAAAACAGCCTGTGAAAGAATATCTACTGAATGGGATGTTTCTAATTTCATTACTTATTAAAATGGTGAAATAATTATTAAAGAAAAAATATATAAATGTGTTAAAACAAAAGTAAAAGAACGATATTGTTGTGTATTATTTATCCAATAGTTGTGTGTGTAGGATGTTAATTAAGAAACACAAAGTATTTTTTTACATTCTACACTAAATTTTTGTGTATTTTTGGTTCTTTGTAATATATTTTTGTTAATTCAAAACAAAACATTAAATATCTTCTTATAGTATGCACTCATTCCTTTTTAAATGAATTCTAAAAATAATAATTTTTGCTGCCCACAAATTGGCAATGTGGATTATTATTTTTATTATATTAATGTTGTTGTTGTTGTTGTTGTTGTTACTGTAAGGGAAATTACTAAATGTTAGAAGTCGGGTTGGCCGATATTATTATTTCCGTTGATATCAATTCTGATTATTAGTAAACAAGGATGCTGATATTTGGGTAATATAAAATACTAGTTTTGTTTTTAAATTTTAAAATTCAAGAATTAAATTCTTTTTCACATCTTTTTAAAGAAACTTTAAATATATATATAATAATTTGGACAAAAACGCTGTGAAAAGTTTTCTGATGACACTCGTCGTCTCACGGTGTGTGTGGGTGAAATTCAATAACCCAGAACATTTAACTTTTTACTGTTAAACCTGGTCATATCACTTCCTCTCACTGTGGACGTATTGGGGGTTTTAAGGAGGTTGTCATGTATGTGCATGCATCATCAAAACGGTTTTATCACCACAGTTTAAACGTGATTGAATTAAATATCAGATCTGATGATCAGTCAGGGCCGCTGCGGTCTCTTGATATTTGTTTGGCATTTTCGCAGGTATTGATGAACGTTCTGTCGCTGCAGAAGAATCTGAGTGACAGTCTGAGCGTCGGCAGACTCCACCCTCAGCTCCAGCCCAACACACTCCTAGTGGACGGTGAGCATAGGCACCGCTCGATGGTTTGATCTGAACTTTTGGTGTAATTCACGGTGAGATGGTGAACTGTCATTTCTTTCCCTCCTCGCTAGCCAAGTTTCAGCGCGCAGACGTCGAGACGCTGGAGCAGAAAGGTCACGATGTTCAGATGGTGGATGTCATATCACTGGTAGAAGGAACCAGGAGAACAAATGACATCATCATCGGAGTGAAGGACCCTCGCAGTGACGATGCCTCCGCCCTCACCATGTTACCATCTGTGCCCTAATAACCCCGCCCCATTCGCTTTATACTACTGTGTGTGCAACAACGCAAACGTAGACTGAATGTACTGTACTAACACTTAGAGAGACGGCTTTAATCGTCCTGAGGGTACTGACTAATCCCCCCGCACACACACACACACACACACGGCATGCTCACTAAACTACATGTCATCCAGGCTGCCTGAGTTTTCTCTTCCGACCTGGCGTTCACTCGCTCGCTGGTGATCTGATCTGTCGCCACGGACATGTGATCTAATCAGTTACAGGTGCAATAATCTCTTTTTTCCTCATACTCGTTCTGGAAGACCATGATAAACATAAGCGCTGGTTTAAGGCGTGGCTTTAAGGAGAAAGTATTTGGAAAATTGAGTTCCGGCCCGGAATACTTGATGATGTAGGGATACACCTCCTGTCAGTCATTTTATAGACGCTGTAATTGACAGGCCACTTGAAATAAACCCTGGGGGGGGCGGAGCTTCATGAACACAAGTGGAGAAATGATCGAAATCCTGACAGCACCTAACTGTTCGAGACGTAATGTTACCTACCGCACCTTTAAACTGTTTAACTTTAACCAGGTGGTCGAACATGAAGACAAAAAGATGATAATTTATAAATAACTAAATAACTTTGGTATCCAGATGCTAACTTGAGTAAGAGAAGACAAAGTGAAGTGTTCAGTTCCTTTCATTCCACAGCAATTTACCAACAAATACGACATTTTCTTTCTAATAGAACTTCATACATTTTATTGATTTGAAGTTACAAATTTTAATGCTGTGCAGCGTCTGACTTCCATTATAGCAGCTATAGTCATGTCTTTCCTTCACCAGCCTCGTTCTCACTCTCTCTCGCTGTGTCTGAGCTGTTGCTATAGAAACGATAACATCAGAATGGGTGCATTTATATAAACCTGCGTTAACGTCAGAGCTGCTGTTCATGAAAACTCAACAACGCCACCTGATCAATCAGAATCCAGAATTCAAATGTCTAGCTTCAGATCTGAGTAAGATTAATACCAGGCCTGAATAGACTCAGAGAGTGCTGCTCGTTTTACACCTGTCCTAATTTTCCCTTCAAGGAAATAAAGTGGAGGAGCTTAATTTCAATATGACCAGCCAATCATAGCCGTTTGTAACATGATGAGCGAAACAGCCAGTAATAACATGATATGTACAACTGTCATGATTTTAAAATAAAAATTCAAGGTGGTGTTGTGTATTTGCGTTTTGATAGATAATTACACAAAAACTTGAATGAGAAATTTCGAAATATCATAATTGCACAACGCAGTTTTTTTTTTTTTTTTTTGAAGTGTTAGCTTCATGTCTTCTTGGGTCATTTGTTTGGATTTTATTTTACAGCATATTTTTAGCTGCATCCTTTCTTTCTCGGCATCTTACATAAGAAAAACTGAAAAGCTGGACACGTGGCAATAAAGGGTCCTTTCCCAAAATCCTCTGCACTTAGTCGTGCATCACTGTTTTCACAATTGAATATCCCGTAACAATGCAACAGCATCATCTACAGTCCCCTGAACCTGTGGAGTGTCCCAACAACAGTAAATCCCTTAGATACACAGTCTATGTCAGCTTTGAACGTGGTTCTGGGTCTCGTCAGTGCAAAAAAAAAAGAAAAACGTTTAAAAACAAAGCCCTAATTATAATAAAATGCATTCTTAAATACTCTCATGCGCACATACTTTCATGCCAAAGTTGTTGGGGTTTGTTTTTCAGGTAGAGTAATTCAGCTAATTACACCGTCAATTTGTTTTTCTTTATTCAAGGTAGATGAGCCAATCGGAGTGCATATTTGCTCATATCCAGTGCTTGGATATAATAATTAATTTTTAGTTTGGGGTTTGTTTTATTTTTCGTGTGTAATAATTGAGAAATGAATTGCCTTGTATAATTGGCATTCATGACTGAGCACGTGCTGTGATGAGATTAAAGAAAATTATTGTTTGGGTTATTTAGAAGTTCTTTATTATAAAACATTAAATGAACATTACTTAACCAAATTGATATTTTGTGTGATTTTAATAAGATTATAAAGGAAGTTGATGTGCTTTTTTGCCGAAATGTTTACGAAGTGTTTCTGGATCTTCTCACTTTTGCTGAATATTATTTATTGATTATTTTAGTGACTTTGTTTTGGTATTATTTTTTGATAAGGTCTGTCTGGACTGAAGATGAATCGTCCTAAATAAGTAAATTTTTCTGTATTTAAAGAAGGATTGGTTTCTCTTTGGCATTTTTTTCTTTTACTTATTAGTGGAACTAGTGTTTTATTTATTTATTGTAGCAGGATTTATTTTTGGACATATTTGCACTTTTTTTATTATTGGCATATGTTGCTGTAAAGGATGTTATGTTTTATATGTTGATTTATTAATAAATATAGTGCTTCTCTGGTTTATTGGTGAATTACATATTTTGATTCAGATGATAATGTGACTTCATTGCCTCGAATTCTTATGGCACAAATACAGTATATATTGTACTTCAAGTTATGATTAAATGTATTAAAAACTCAGATTTGCTGCTGATTTTCTTTTCCAGATTTTTTAAATATTTTGAATCATTTCTACATTAATGCTCACTTGCAGTGTGTTTACATTTTACTGCTTCAAATACCACTAAATAATATATGGAACCTACGATTTAGTAGCTGTTTTTTCTCAATTGTTTAAAATATGTGGTCAAATTCCTTTTTTTATTGGAACTGAATAAACACATGTCTTGTTGCTTTTCATAAGAGTTCAGTCCTGTGAGTGTTTGCATATTTTATAAGTTGTTTTTATAAATTATTAGTAGTAAAATACAGTTTCTAAAAATATTTTTACTATGATTATTATTGCTGCAGTCGTTTATTTCTTGATTGTTTATTTTACTTTTCTTTCCCAAATCCGTGGACCAATCACACACTTCTCATCCGGGCGTTTGAATTTCTGACAAACCTAAATCAGCAAAAACTGATTTCCATCTGTTTACAATTAACAAATATTTCAATGCTTTCTCGTTATAGAATAAAATAAAATTTAAAAAAACAACTATTTTGTCGCGAATGTTAGGCACGCTGTGACTCTAACAGGTCTGACCCACGCAGCATTCTGGAATATGTAGTTTTTAAACAATGTTTGTACTAGAATTAACGTCTGACATATTTGTTAAGGTCGTTTGTATTATTAATCTAACACAGATAATAGCTGCAGTATATAATTTTTTCCCACCTGGAGTTTATATGTCGTGAACTGACGAACTAAAGCAAAAGATATACGTTAAAGTTCAACGGATGCAAAATATTGAAAGCCTACAACAAAAATGAACGAAAGAAGTCATTTCCGACATCTGGATGACGTATGTCGTAAAGTTGCCATTGCCAAGCCCGACGCCATTAGCGTACTTTTCTTAATGGTTGATAACGTACGCTTGTGGAAATGGCGTACATTTCGTTTGTGAATACTGATAGTTGGGGCCAAAGTTAAAAAAAAAAAAACACTTCGCTGTAGATTATGAGATTTGTGTGAGCTGCTCTGCTGTTAGCGTCCGGCTAGTTAGCATATACGTTAGCTAGCTAACTAAATTCGTCTTTGGTTTTCTTTCCCTCACCAAATGGACTGAAAAGGTAAATCGCTGTTTTTATCGTTGTAGTGTTAATATAACTCTGTACCAAATGCTTATAAAAGATTGAAAAAATGGATAACCATTTTAGCCGGTTAGCGAGTTTAACCAAGCTTAGCTCAATTAGCTAGCCGTGGGTGCTACTTGTTGTTTAGATAGAGAGCTTGTGTTTTTAAGCTTTAATTATTTCCTTTAATGTTAACGTTTTATTTGCGCACAACCGCTAAACACGATTGTCCGAATTCGATAAGGTATCAATCGATATAAACAAATACAAAGAAAAAAAATAAGCAAATAAAACGCAGGTCATTTTGGTTATTTGCCTGAAATATGTAATACTGTACAATAATGTAATACTGGAAAGTAATTCATCCTTAGCGAATTAAATCTTCAAGTACACACTTTGTGTATGGTTTCCACGCTCTCCTCTGTGTGTGTATGTGTGTGTGTGTGTGTGTGTGAGAGAGTGAGAGAGAGAAAAAATATATGTTCATGTATGTATTTATATACAAATCCAGCCATGAAACCCCTGGCAAAGATTATGCAATCTTCATGAAGGAGGGTTTTTTTAGTGTAGCATGTTAACA
>JBCNYG010000003.1:27592904-27614450 GCA_039654305.1 Porochilus rendahli | reverse complement strand
TGAGTTCACTGTACTCAAATGGCCTCCACAGTCACCAGATCTCAATCCAATAGAGCATCTTTGGGATGTGGTGGAACGGGAGATTCGCATCATGGATGTGCAGCCGACAAATCTGCGCCAACTGTGTGATGCCATCATGTCAATATGGACCAAACTCTCTGAGGAATGCTTCCAGCACCTTGTTGAATCTATGCCACGAAGGATTGAGGCAGTTCTGAAGGCAAAAGGGGGTCCAACCCGTTACTAGCATGGTGTACCTAATGAAGTGGCCGGTGAGTGTATAGCTATTCAGTGTCTGTGTTCTGTTGCCCATCTCAATCTTTTCCTTTTATTGGCCAGTCTCAGATACGGATTTTTCTTGGCAACTGCAGGAGTCGCCTCTTCACTGTTGAAGTTGACTTCACTATTTGATGACGCTGCCAGCTGAGGACTTGTCAGGCATCTATTTCTCAAACTAGATACTCTGATGTACTTGTCCTCTTGATCAGTTGTCCACCGGGGACCCAGACTTCTCTTTCTATCCTGCTTAGAGCCAGTGGGTGCTGTTCTGTGTAGGGAGTAGTGCATACCGTTGCTTGAAAGCTATCTTGAAAAGTTTCTCATATGGAATTTCCTTAATTTCTTTGAACTAATATCGACTGATGAATTTCAGAAGAAGCTTCCTTTTCTTTTAATGTATAACTTTTTTTTTTCTCCATTTTTGACAAATATTATTAAAAAATATCTCGGCAGGTGCATCCGGACCCCTGTGGTCTGTTTTAGTTTTTGTGTTGTGCTTGGTTTACGGTAGTAATGTGCACTAATTTGCTATTACATGCTGTAAATATGATGATTTAGAGATAATGTTGCTGCGGCTTTAATCAACAGTACTTAATTATAAAATGATAATCACAAAATTATGTTGTTGTTGTTGTTGTTTTTTTTTTTTTTTAATAGCTGGAATGCGGATGAACAATCCCTCTATGATGCCCTCTGGTCCAGGCATGGCTCCTCAGGGTTTGGTACCTGGAAGTAGTGGACAGATGCACCCGAGGGTACCGAGGCCAGCAACGCAATCTGGTGAGAGATTGAAAATTGCATTTTCTCATCTGAGTACAACTCTTGTTATTGAGACGTCCTAATTATAGTGCATGGTTCTCCTTCAGATACAATGGATCCCATGATGTCAGGACTTACTTTGCAGCAGCAGCAGCTTCAACACCCTCAGGCACCACATGGTCCACCCACCCCTATGGGCCCACAGGGACATCATATACAGGGCATGCAAGCAAATCGACAGCTTAATCCAGCAGCTCTACAGCAACTGCAGCAGCAACAACAGCAGCAACATCACCAACAACAGCAGGCTCAGTTAGCACAGTTAGGTGGTGCTCGGGGGCCTTTCAACCCTTCAAATCAGATGCCTGTCCCTCCTGGTTGGAACCAGTTACCTTCTGGAGTCCTCCAACCACCACCTGCTCAGGGGTCTATGCCTCCGAATTGGAGAAAAGCTCCTCCACAAGGTCAAATAGGACAACGGCCTCCTTCTTTGGCATCTGTTCAAACACCAAACCACCCTCCGCCACCATATCCCTTTGGCAGCCAGCAGGCTGGGCAGGTATTTAATGCCATGGCTCAGCAGCAGACAGCAGGTACAAATCAGTTTGCAACCCCTCAGCCCAAAGGTCCCCAAGGAGTTGTGGGTGTTGTTGGCCCAAGAGGGCCTCCTCCCTTGCCTCCTGCATCTGCTTCACAGGGCAACCTCGCTGCCAAGTCCCCTGGATCATCGTCATCTCCATTTCAGCAGGGTTCACCTGGAACCCCACCTATGATTGGGCAAGGTCAGGGTCCACGTCCAACAACTCCCCAGGGATTCTCTCAGGGAGTTGGATCCCCAGGCAGGGCTGTATTAGGGCAGCAGGGTAATGTTCAGCCAGGCTTTTTGGGAATGCCTCAGCATGGCCAGGTTCCCCAAGGAGGGATGGGAGGTATGCATTCTGCTGTGGTAAATGAGCATGTCTTATTCAGTGTATGCTGTCTGCTCTGTAATATTCAATCAAAATTAAAGCTGTATCTCAATCACAGGTATGCCAAAACGAATGCCAATGGGGTTCTCGAATGTAAGTCAGAACTTTGCACAAGGTCAAGTTAGCACAAGTGGGGCAGGAACCCCTGCAGGAAGTACCCTTCAGCTTCAAAGTGGCCAGACCCTGCCGCATGCAGGTATAAGCTTTGTGAAGTGTTTGTTTTTAGTTACATTTTGGGTTTTCTTTTTTTATATATTAAATTATTTTTAATATTTCAAATAAAATTTGTTTTAGGTCCACAACCTTCAGTCTCGACACCAAACCACATGCAGCCGAATTCCTTACAACCTGGTGGAATTGGCCATCATGGTGGAATAACTCCTCAACCTCCATCTACATCTGGGGGTGGTATGGGACAAACTCAGTCAGGTCTACAGACCCAGATGATGGGCATGCAACCCCAAATTCAAAATCAGTCTGTAGCCTCCTCTCAAGGTCAAATGGTGCAAAGTCAAGCAGGAGGTCAGACTGTTCTGTCCCGACCAATGAATCAAGGACAGCGAGGGATGACCCCTCCTAAACAGTTAATGCCTCCACAGGGACAGGGGATGATGCAGAACCAGGCCCAGCTTGTTGGGGGACAGGGGCACCAAGCATTACTGATGCAGCAGCAACAGCAGCAACAACAACAACAGCAACAACAGCAGCAGCAGCAACAACAACAACAACAACAGCAACAGCAGCAGCCACCACCACAGCAACAGCACCAACATCAGCAACAAGTGACACAGCAACAAAATGCCATGATGGAACAGATGGTAGTCAACCAAATGCAAGGTAACAAGCAGGCTTTTGGGCCCAAAGGTCCACCAGCTGTTATGCCAGGTCAGATGATAAGAGGCCCATCGCCTAATTTGCAGGGTAACATGGTGCAATTTCAGTCACAGCAACAAATGACTCCCCAGCAGCAACAGCAAATGGCTCAGTTGCAACACCAACACCAACAACAGCAGCAGCAGCAATTACAGCAGCAGCAATTGCAACAGCAGCAGCTTCAACAACTACAACACCAACAGCCACAACAACAGCAATTACAACAACAACAGCTACAGCAGCATCAGCAGCAAATGGCACAACAGTCCCAGCAGATCCCAGTGAATGGTAATCCCAATCAGACTTTAGCAATGCATGGCCATCAGATGCGACTTCCAGGACATTTGGTCCAGCAACAGCTCCAACAGCAGCAGCTTCAGCAAAAACAGCAGCAACAGCAGCAGCAGCAACAACAACAACAACAACAACAACAGCAGCAGCAGCAGCAACACATGATACAGCAGCTACAACAACAAGTACAGCAACAACAGCTACAACAGCAGCAACTTCAGCAGCAGCAGGCTGGCCAGCAACACCAACATCAGCTTGGAGATGGCACTGGAAGCACAGGCGATATGAGCCAACAACAGATGCTTCCTGACATGCAAATGCAGCAGCAGCCACAAGGTATCATGGGAGGGCCTCAACACATGCAGTTGGGCAATGGACATTTTCCAGGTCATGGAATGCCTTTCAATCCCCAATTTGCAGGCCAGATGCCTATTGGTGGGCAAACAGCTGGATTTCCAGTAAATAAGGACGTGACACTGACTAGTCCCTTATTAGTTAACCTACTTCAAAGTGACATTTCTGCCAGCCAGTTTGGGCCTGGTGGAAAACAGGGAGCAGGTGGTGTTGGGGCTAACCCGGCCAAGCCAAAAAAGAAGAAACCACCTCGTAAGAAGAAATCCAAAGCAGGCGAGGGGCAGCAGGCTGCTGAAGGCCTTGGGTAAGGAAATAATTTGTATATAGTACTTGTTTTTTTTTATATATATATATTTAGGTATATGTGTGTTTTTAATTCCTTTCTTTGCAGGTCCACCAATGTTAATATTTGCGATTTCTTAAGGGGGGGGGGGACACGACTTGCATGCACGTACAGAAGTGAAGATCAGAAGTGATAGTATACACATGTGAGACAAAACTGGTCAAATCGGTTTCTTATTTTTGTTTTCATTTTTGACAGTAGAGACTTTAGATTTTATTCTATATGCAGACATTCTCCATCCTGAGCTGATGATAGCAGCAACAAAAGTTATCTGGGGGTCTAGTCACTTTTAATCCCACCCTCAGAGGGGAGGTGAAAGGGGAGGTGTATGAAAGTATTTTCAGGGCAACCTCCTTTTTTAATGGGATAGAAAAAGTTGTGTGTGTATGTGTAGGAACTTCAACAGAATATAAACAGTATGAAAAGTACTACATGTGCACTATCGGCTCAGGACTGACTACTGTATTATTAGATGTTTAAATCAAAACAAGTTCTGGCTTCTTTAAGAATAGCACAAAAAGCACAAAATGTAAATATTATAATTAACTATTTCTTGTTTTCTTGTCCTGTTGTGGTTTTAGAGAAATGAATACAGTACCTGTATGTGTAGGGACATGCTTGTAAAATATGTGTTTTCCTTCATGTAGGAGTTTGGATTCAGTTCCACAAGGGTTGGATGATGTAGAAATGCAAGGTATAGGTAGTGATCAAGGCACTGGCACGGATTCTTCCAACGCCAAGCTCCCTGAATTTTCCAATCGGCCAGGTAAGAGATCTCAAAGACATGACAGGAATGTGAAGCAGGAACTAGTATCTAAGTGGACAAGAGATTAGGCTACTGAATGTATGTTGAAATCCCTGATTGCCAAGTTGTCACATGAGCCCTTGAGCAAGAACTGTTCGATTGTAGGTATATTTCTCTTTTCTCAGCTGTAAACCATGACTGCTTACAGGCTTGAAAGAAAGATGTCTAAATTCTGTGATGAACTTGCCAAGAATTTGTATATGTATATGTAGCTGTAATACCTTGTTTATGTTTTAGGCTTTTCGGGACAATCAGGAGATCAAAGAGTTTTGCAGCAAATGCCAAACCCGTTCATGGCCCAGCAACAGCAGATGCAACAAATGCAACAACAGCAGTTACAACAACAAATGCAGCAACAGCAGCAGCAGCAGCAGCAAGAACAGCAACAAATTCAGCAGCAGCAACAAATGCAAAAGCAGCAGATGCATATGCAGATTTCAGGTCAACCTGGAACACCACAAGGGTCACAAGGACAGCATCAAATCCATCCCCATCAGTTGCAGCTTCAGCAGCAGCAGCCACCACAACACATGCTGCAGCAGCAACATCAGCAGCAGCAGCCACTGGCACAACAGCAACAGCAGCAACAACACATGATGATGATGCTCAAAATGCAGGAACAAGCCAAGAATCGGCTTCCACTTCAACAAAGCAGCCATCCCCAAAGAGCCCTTGTTAATCCCACTGATTCCACACAAAGAATGCCTGTATCCCAACAAGGAAACATGCCCGTAATGATCAATTTACATGGAGGTATACCACCCTCTCCAGAAAAAGCCAGAGGCATACAGCCAGTAGTAAACTCCCCGTTGACCGCTGCAGCCAGAAGAATGCCCCATCCAGACATTGGACAAGGTACTCCAGGTATAGCACAGGAAGAATCATCAGGCCCCCCTAACTTGCAGGAGAAGGCTTCAGTTGAAATGACACCTCAGGCAGTTAATCCCAGTCAACAAAATGTCAACCAAGGTCCTAATTCTCATTTGCTGAAGTCTGTGCCTTCTTCAGTGCCGCAGCAACCAGGAGCAAATTCCCAGCAACAACCACAGCAAGCACCAATGGGCGGCTCACACAATCTTCATTTTCCTACTGCTCCTTCAACTTCCCAAAGTTCCCGCCCCAAGACGCCAAACCGTGCCAGTCCTAGACCATATCATCATCCTTTGACCCCCACTAACCGTCCTCCCAGCACTGAGCCTTCAGAGATAAATCTCTCACCTGAGAGACTGAATGCATCAATTGCTGGTCTTTTCCCCCCAAAGATTAACATCCCTTTACCACCTCGACAGTCTAACTTAACTCGTGGTTTTGATCAGCAAGGTCTAAACCCTACGACTTTGAAAGCTATTGGACAGGCTCCACCAAGCCTAGCACCTCTTTCCAACACCACCCCTGGTGGCAATAATAGTGTTCAGCAGGGTTTTACGCAAGCTAGTAATGCTACCAATACAGGTGCAAAGCAAGAAAAACAGATGGCTGGGGGGCAAACAAAGCGAGCTAGTCCCAGTAACAATCGAAGATCTAGTCCTGCTTCAAACAGAAAAGCAACCACTCCCAGCCCAGGAAGACAGAAATGGACTAAGAACCCCCTTACCTCCATACCAAATCAGCAACAAATGACTGGCTCCCAAACTGTAATGTCCAGTACCTCTTCAGTCCTCCCAAGTTCCACTGCATCTATAACATCAGTAGGAGCTCTAGATTCCCAGCAAAGTTTAAACACCATGCAAACCCTCCCTAGTAACCCAGATGCAGTAAGGGATAGCCAAGGGCAGGTGCCACAAGTTGACCTGCGTCAGACTGTACAAGTGGAAAGAGATCAGTCTGCCCTTAGAATGGCAAATCAGCGCATACCTTCCCAGGAGGCAAAAATTCAAGAGCGTAATATGCCGTCTGAGAAATCATCGGAAGAGTTGCATCAGCCGCAGAACCCACCTCTGCAAGAGCATGCTTCTGCTGTTACAGCATCTTTCAGAGATGCCCCAACATCCCTCAATCAGTTGCTTGATAATACAGGCCCCTCGTCTTTATCCACAAGGCCACCTAGATTTACTCCTCCAGTTGGTGGAGATCGAACTTTGGTGGAACAAGAGAGCCAACGTGTTCCCAGTACCCCACCTAGAAGTGATAGTGGGCTGCCTTTGCCTACTAGTGAACTTGAAAGAAAATCCAAGGTTGGTTCAATGGTTTGTCCAAATGTAATCCAGACAAGCAGTCCAAACATTCAGTCATCCTCTGGTATATCCAGTGTTAGTTTAAGTTCAGCTTTGTTCACAAGCTCTGCCTCAAACTCTAGCATACATCCCAACCCTTCCATTAGTACAACTCCTAGTAGTAAACCTATCGCAAGTATGTCCCAAACAGTCTTGCACAGACCTACATCATCAGGGTCTACTCAACCAAATCAAATAACAGTTTTTGTCACCTCAAATCCCATTAGTTCTGCTGCTAGCACATCATCTGCAGTGCCTCCAGCCATTGTCTCAACTGTGCTTGCAGTACCCACTAAGAGCATAAGTTCTCCAGACGTGCACCAGTCTGCTCCTAATCAAAATCGTCCACCACAATTTATCACCGGACCGGTCATTTTCCAAGTACCGTCTGTTTCTGTACCATCAAGCACCAATGTGGTTTCTCAGCCTGTTACCATGGTTGGGCCCATACAAGTATCTGCTAATATTCATCTCACTCCTGCTCCAATTTCAGGTGCAGGTTCTACTCTGTCTGCCCCAATGGCAACACATTCCCCTATTGTAAGCATAGCCACAAGTCAGCCAAATCGTGCCATGATTGGACAAATCCAAGTGCAAATACCTGCAAGTCAAGCATCCTCTCTAAACACAGTCCATCCTTCTCAGCAAGAGAGCACTTCTGATACCCCTGTCTCAAAAATAAGTCCTTCAGGACAGTCATCATCTTTACAACCTAGCTTATCTTCCAGTGTTCCCCTATCTGTTCAACAACCTCTGGTATCTCCAACTGCCTGCTCCAGCCCAGGGACTACTACTACTACCACCTTTGCCCGCAGGAGTCCCCTCTCACAGCCACCCACAACTTTTGCCAAGAGCAATCCGGTCCAAAATGTTTTGAATGCAACCCAGTCAGGAAAACCTACAGACACTGCATCTCAAGCCCCACCTCACACGGTTACAAGTGTAACACTTACTAGTCAACTGCCTCCTCCCATAGCGGTCTCATCTGCACCACTTGCACCTCAGCCATCAGCACTAAAACCAACAACTTCTTCTTCTGCCCCTGTGCAGACTCCTTCACCAGTTTCCTCTTCCACTGCCACACCCATTGTTTCAGTGATCTCTCCCAGCTCTGCTGTAGTCCCTCCTAATAGTTCAGCGTCGAGTTCCCCAACGGTCACCAGTATGGCTGCACCACCTGTTCCACCTCCTGTTTCACTTCCACCAGTGACCCTTGCACCATCCACTGATCCTACAGCAGGGTCATCTCCACTACTTCCGACTGTGGAACAACAGCCATCCACGGTAACGGAGACAAGCTTACCTGAGCCAGCAATCACCATGGCGCCTACTCAGGAGCCTCCTAGTCTTCAAGGTGTTTACTTTTATTTTGCGAATTTTAGTGTAAATTTTACCAGAATTGAGTTTTGCTAGAAATGATTGCAAGATGTTTTCAACTCTGTTACAAGGCTCAAGACTAATTAAATGTTGTTAATATATCAACACAGCTCAGCCTGCACAGGAACAACAGCAAACTGGTAAATATCATATATTTCTTTTGTTATTTTTGATAGCAGTATTATTTTAATAATTTCACAGTAGCAAAAGATCTCATTTTCACAGACAAGACAAATCAAGAAAAAATCCAATTTGCACTTGGCAAATCTGTTTAACCGAAGCTGTGGTATAACAAGTTTGTTTCTGTCATTTATTTTTTTTTTTTTAAGGAGAGGCAGCGCCCTCTGTGACGGAACAGGGGTAAGACAACTGTTGCTCCGTTCAATTCATTATCATTTCATGTCAGTTCTTGCTTGTTTTTTATGTAATGTCTATGCATCTCTTTGTTCTGATTTCTTTATCAGTATTTTTTTTTATGTTCAGTAGTGCATAGTGCTCACTTTGGTTTAGTAGTGATATGAAAAGATTTCCTGGGAATCACTAACTTTGGTGTCACAATCATTAAAATCATGAATCGATTAAATCACTCAACACAAATTTGGGGATTACGGGTTTAAAAAAAGATGATGTTAAGCAACAAAGCAGTTTACCGCTGTTTTTCCACTTCTATAACAGATGGGCAAAGAAAAGAAAGACGCCCATCGACTTAGCTCAAAGGTATGTATTTACCGAACCTGAAGATCACCTGCACTGGTGTGTGCACAGGGCAACGTTACCTGTTAATAAATGTGGTTGTGAAGAGGACGGATGTTATCTGTGGTAGATGAGGAAAAACAGCAAGCTCCACTGGGGCCTGTAATATCAGTGATGATGATGATGATGATAATGATAATACTTTTTTTAAGTTGGAACTTGACTGTGATACCTAAGTGAGACATAAAATACACTGAATAAACGTTGTCTTTTTCTTTTAAGTCTTTATTTTGTCACTGCCATTAGCATTTAGCTTGTTGCTGTTGCCTTACTATCGTTCTGTACATTTTAGGGAAGCACGAAGCCACACCGAAAAAGCAAAAGGCCCCAGCAGAAGGAGCTCACGGGCTGAAAAGGACACTGAAGACGAAGTGCCTGACAACGGACAGAGAAAGAGGGCAGCCAGACCAGGGTCGGCCTCTTCCAACCCAGGGAAAGCTGCAGGTAAATTTTACAGAGCTGTCGATTTGTGAACTATGATTTGTTTCAAAGGCGTGCAATGTTTTTCCAGCTGGAGGTCCTAGAGTCTACGTTTCTATTATTTTTTTTGCTGCAGGTTATGGTTTCAAAAGTACCAACTCTTTTATAGGGACTTGTATATGGTCATACAATGCTTGGTCGAAATTGATGGGATAGTGTTGTCGTTAGTGATGGGCAAGACTGTATGCCATCCCTTCCCCCCAAGAGTGCTAACAAAGCCAAATAATTTTGTGCGAGAACAATAGCCAGGATTACCACAACCATTCCGTAACCATTATGGGGTATTTTGGAGGTGGTCTCCAAGCGTTGCCTAAAACTATACAGCACGCCAATATACCAACCACCTTGACTGTTAATGTTGTGTAAGAAGTTCACAAGTTCTTACATTTGCAATAACAACTATTATACCTATAACAAGTATAACATTTAGAAAATAAACACCAAAGTTTCTTTTCACACATTTTGTAACTTTTTTTTTTTTTTTTTTACTAATATATTGTTTGTATACATAGTTTTTTTTGTTGTTGTTGATGACATTGTCATTTTGAGGTTGTTGTTTGTTTTGTTTTTAAGAATCAAACACTGGAGCGAGTCCCACGCAGGCCAAGAGAAGGAAGTCGAAGTGATCATGAATTTCAACACACCTGTGAAATGTACATTTCTCTTTTGAATAGTTTTTTTTTCCTGCTGTTTTTCCAGTAATCGTGTGTGTGTGGTAGCCATGTACAGAAACGTGTTTTTAAAAAGAAATTAATGATGTTTTTGTTCCCTGATACTAAGTGATACCCTATTTACAGCTGTGTGTGCGTGAGAGAGAGAGGGACAAAGGTAGAGAGACATGTCCTCTTTTATATATGCTGGATTAATCATGAGTGTGATGATTATGAATTGTATAATAATGTTACAAAAATTGATAATTTTTTTTTTTTTTTTTACTTTTTGTCCCTGGACGTGGATTAGTAATTATCTGTGCACTTCTCACCTCCTTGTTACTTGAGTACATTTTGTTTAAGTATGAAATTGTGTTTTTGTTTTTGGGTTTTTTGTTATTGGGGTTTTTTTCTTTCTTTTGTTTTGTGTGTTTATTTGGGCAGCTAAATATTTTTTTTTCTGTAACATTGTGTAACAAACCCTGTCACCCCACAACACAAAAATCTCAATCATGAAATGTAAAAATAAAAGCTTGATTTAAACATTACTGACTTGTGATTTTATTTCAATTCCAGTGTTTACTGTTTTTTTTTTTTTTTGTTTTGTTTTTAAATCACCTTTTCCTTTAACATTTTTCTGCTGGAAAACTCATCACTAAGTTGCTAAATTGCTTAACCTTTCCATGGTTGCGGTGAGGCTGGAGCCTATCTCGTCCAACTCTGGAAAAAGGCGGGGTACACTTAGAGCACCTTGCCAGACCATCACAGGGCCAACACACAACCATTCATACTCACAACTAGGGGCAGTATGGAACACCCTGTTAGCCTACCTGCATGTTTTTGGAATCTGGGAAGAAATTGGTTTACTTGGAGGACATCCTTGCAAACAATACACAGGAACTCTCTCCCTCAGCCAATCAGATTGTGCCATTTAGATGTATACGAAATGTAAATATTAGGAGCTAACTTTCATTCATTCATTCAAGATACCACTTAAAATATTAAGGACTGGGCGAGGTTGGAGCCTCTCTCAGCCAACTATAAGCAAAGGAAACACACAGACTCACAGGGAGAACATGCAAACTCCACACAGAAATGCCCTCACCAAAACTGGGACTCGAACCCAGGACCTTCTAGCTGTGAGTTAGAGCCACTACACCACTGTGCGGCCCAGGAGCGGATCTAATCAGGAAATTTGTATACCTTTAAACTGTAACTACCAAATACTTGTTAAAAAATTACATGTTGCAGATTGCATGTTGCAACAACAGTTGCGATACAAGCAGAAAAAGCAACCCCTTTGCTTTTATGGTGTAATTTATGGTGTAATTTATGGTATGGTAAATTTATGGTAATTTATGGTGAATAATCAGTGTGTGAATGGTAATTAAGTCCAACTCATCACATCACCGCTTTCGTTACTATCAGAGATGTTATTATTCTTGTTGAAATAAATGTACACGAGTCATTAACATTAGAAGTATGTTATTTTGTATTTAGCTCTGAGTAGTTTTAGTTTGAAAGTTCTCAGATGATCCATGTGCCTCTGACACGTCTACCTGCTCAAACACACCTGCATCAGATCATTAACTAATTAAGGAGTCAGCTGGAGGAGAAGCAGAAAGCCTCTTTATCTGATGATTAAAGCTTAGCCGAAGGATGTCACTCTGTGTGGTTACTCCAGTTTCTTTACCGCTCTGAAATCCACATTATTGTTAATTATTAATGAACTGAAGGTGATGGAGCAGGTTGTGTTTCCACCAAGCCGCTGTCAGCTCTCTCTGAGGAGCATCCTCTCTGTGCATGAGCAGCCGGTGTGTGAGGAGCAGGCCTGGGCACTTTGTTATCAGCTCTGCTCCCTCCTGGAGAGGAACTTCAGCTTGGATGATGGACAGAGTTACAACTCGTGGAAGAGTTTCAGGCTCCCAGGACCAGAGGGGATTTTCCTCTCACCAGATGGCAACGTCTCACTGAGGATAGAGCACAGCAAAGGGGGTAAGAGGGCCAGATTTGTACTTTTTCTTGGGCGAATGCAGATTAAGTACAGACCAGACAAATAAATAATGAGAGTTTTTTTTTATTTTTTTTTATTTTATATATATTTTTTTAAATTAAGTGGTTTTACTACACTGACTCATTTATACATTTTTATTTATTGCTTCATTTATTTCAAAAGCATGCACAGGGGGCAGCCATGGAATAATAGTTAGAAGTGATTTCGGGACTGAAAGGTCATTGATTTAATTCCCGAACCAGCAGTATTTAATGTTAATGAAACAAGTTAGTTCCTGTTCTTAGCTCTTAATATAGCAGCTGTAACCAGCGGTTCCTTCACCAGCCTTAAAAAGTGTAAAATCTGTGACATGCAGATGTCTGAATACAGGTGATGCTGCATTTACTGCTTCTGTTATACAATTAAAGTTTTGTTTTGTTTTGTTTTTATTATTCCAATTTGGAAATAAAAGCTTTTTTGTAGCTAATAAAAACTTGTTTATCCAACAAATGTCTCTGTAATGTTGCCATAAGCTCACTGCAGTATAAAAACTGAGTTAAAAATTACATCAGATCTATTTTCCTTGATGGAAACCCGGTACATGTGTCCGCTGTGTGTGTCTGTGGCATGAGTAAACTTGTGAAACGTTCTACTGTGAAGTCAACAGCGGTGGGTATTTACTTGATGATAGATTAACGTTCTTCATCTTTATTTTACTTTTACAGTGGGGGCAGTGAAGTGGGTAGCACTTCCAACTTACAGCGAGAAGGTCCTGGCTCGGCGAGGGCGCTTCTGCGTAGAGTTTGCGTGTTCTTTCTGTGCTTGCATGGGTTTCCTCCCACAGTCCAAAGAGCTCTTCCAAATTGCCCCAGGTGTGAGTGGCGAGCCGTCTGAAACTACACAGGGAGGAGTGTTTGGGGATAAAGTAAGAGGGGAGAGATGTCCATGACATGGTTTGGACCTGTGTGGAGGAGGGGTAAAGGGTATATTGGTTGAAGAATGTTGAGAACGGATAGGCGGAGAAGAGTTAGGAGAAAGAGGAGATTTATGAATGAGGTGAAGGACATGCAGGTGGTTGGTGGGACGGAGAGGGATGCAGAGGACAGCGTGAGATGGAGAAGGATGATCTGCTGTGGTGACAAGGAAGTGTTTAAATATCTTAGGTTGGAATTTGTATGTTTGTTACAGGATGTTAACATCTATTTCTGTACCAATTGATTCAACTTCTTTTCCTAATTCTAAATCTTTTTATATGAAAATTTAAAGACTATTTTGAATTTTTTCTTTTTTAAACCCAAACCCTCATTAAAGATGCTGTTTGTCTCTCCATCACTCACTGATTTGCTGTACTGCTTAATCTCGTCAGGGTCGCATGGAAGCTGGTGCCTCTCTTGGCCAGCACTGGGCGAAGCAGGGGTACAGCCTGCCAGACCATTGCAGGGCCAATGCTCAGACAACCATCCAGACTCGCATCCTAGGGGCAATTTGCGACATGCAATTAGCCTAATGTGCATGCCTTTGGACTATAGGAGTATGTGCTTACCACTACGCCACCATGCCGTCTGCTGTTTATCCCATGAAGATCGTTGGGCATGATATTGCGTATTATTTGGGTATTAAAGCATTTTGATGTCACTCAGGCTGCCTTTCTTTCCTTCTTGCATTTGTTTCTTTTCTCCAAGCAGAACACCAGTTTGTAATCGAGACCGAGGCTCAGGTAAGCATCAGGTTTAATCTCATAAATATTCACTTCCTGCCTGAAACATGCAGGTACAGGAGTGTGTGTTTGCGCAGACTGTAGACTACGTGGGTCGTCTGATGTACTCCTGCCTGGACTGGGGCCTTGGTGCAGATGTAGAGCGCGAGCTGGATGAGACGCTGGAGCTGTTGGTGGATCAGATGACCAAGGTGGACATCCGACTGGGTGCTGAACACTCTCTCCAGACCATAGGTACCATCTCGGAGGTCCTGCAGGTACGCAGATATCATCTTTTGAACCATCTCTCCTTTCTGTCTGTTTTTTCTTTTTCTTTTTTTTTGTAATCATGTTTGGTGATCTGTAAGCTCATGGCCAGGTTTGAGTTCTTAACAGCAGCAGCATTAGAGGGTCATTTACAGAGTGCGAGGTACCTCTGTAAGGTAGGAAACAAATGGATTATTGAGAGTGCAAGTTTTTGTAACTTGGCATTGATATAAGCAAATGTCTCCCCCTAGTGGGCGTCTATACAAATTGCCCCATGTTAACGAATTCAGCATTTGTTGTTCTTCAGCATGTTCCTACGCGTGGATTACCTACAAAGTTTTACCATTAGTTACTTGTACCATGCACTGTTCTCGAAAAACAAAAAATCTGAATCTGTGCATAGCTTCGAGTTATATGGCAAGCAAACCACCACAGGTGAAGACACCAGCTCTGGTGGAGGAATTGACTTATTTCTGTAAAGGTGTGTTATAAAATCCAAAATTGCAACTAGGAAACTGATTATAGATTTAACATGAAGTAAAATCTGATTATTTTAAAGCCGACTGTTCACTGATGGAGGCTTCAGTGCAAGACTGTCTGTGGTAATTCTAGTCCTAAATTATTGTGGAAACATTTCATTAATTGTTCTTTGTCCAGGTTTGTGAAGAGCGTCTTTATAACCCCAGTCAGGCGACTCAGCATTACAGGAGTGTGTGTTCAACACTTTATTCACACACCATCGAACTGTGTAACTATCTGCAGATCATCCAGCAAACCCAGGAGGTAAGAAACAAACAGGAACATTACTTTGGAAAATATTCTTATTCACAGTTTTGGAGTCCAGTTTCATGTTTGATCAGATAAAATCTGACTCCTAATTATAGCTCTGATCTGACACAAATGATTGCAGATTGCAAGATTGGTAATGAGTCTGGCAAGCCATTTCAAGTCAAAACAGGCATATCCACCTTAACTTTACTGAATAATTACCTCCCTGAGGTATGTTTTCACCTGTGTTGGATTATGCTGTGTGCAGGATAAGTAAAAAATTCTACACAGGTTCGGATTTTACAAAAAAATAGAGTAGGGTGTGTTTACAAGTAACAAACCATAAAATTTTGGAGGTGATCAGTGCATGAGATCATATTGAAATAAATTCTCGAAAACCTGAAAAATGCCTATTCCTTATAATGAATACCAAAATGTTTGTCAGACGCCCACTGGGGGGAGACATTTCATTATAACTATGCCAAGTTATAATAATCCATTTGTGCCCAATGGGGGTACCTTACACTCTAAGTGCTCTCCAAATTTTAGTATGTTCTATAAACCTAAGACAAGATTTTTAATTGATTCAGGCATTATCCTGAGTTTGTACTATGGATACTATATTATGTAAATAATGACTCGTCCCCCCCCCCCAAATTCTAAAAACCACTTAAAGCTTCGTTCTGCGTATTTATCTGTGATCAGGGAATTTATTTCTTATTCTTTTTTCCCTTGATAGAGTCTACAGGAACTGATTCTGGAATCGGAAAGCAAACTGGTGCCGGATATGACGACTAAGTGGGTGAGGAATATATATATATATATTTTAATATTTAATCATTTTAAGCTCTTTAATTCAGGAAGTAAGTCTCGACATTAGTGTGCTATAATAAATACCACACAGGAGTTCACATGGAAGCATGTGGTGGATGAGATGAGCAGAGGCGTTGTCCTGCGCCCTCCGAGGGACAAACTGAACCCCGGCGTCCCTCTACCAGTCGACACGTCTCCTTTTAGCCAGCTACTGCAGGACATCCAGCTTAGACGCTACACGCTGCGCAAAGTGAAGGTCACACTGCAGGACTCTGCAGAATTTTGTTTCTTATAAAAAGACTGCTGGTTTTAATCTTGTGAGAAGAGTACAGAGCATGAAGGGATATGTTAGAAATTTGTGTATTTTATACTTAATGTTACGGTGTATAAACTTTTCTCTTTTTATTTATTATTCGATTGTTTACATTAAAGCCCATGTGTCTTCCCTTCACATTTAAAATTTCAAAGGTTTCTCCTTGAAAGACTGCAGTTTATCGTGCTTGGTATAGTTGAGTTCTTGTATATTTTGCATACAGAGAAATTGTATAAAATATGGCTCTGATGTAAAGGTGTTGGAGAACAGCTGTGAGGAGCAAAGCGCTGACCCTCATCAAACGCTGCTGGATGTTATACGGTCTGGTCCTAAACTGCGACCGGTCAGTTTCTCTGTTTCTGAACATGTACTTTATGATCTCGTCTAGTATTTACACATTCCCATTAAGTTCGAAGGGTATTAAATATATAATGGTCAGTCCTGAAAACTGGTCTTTTTAATGTTCTGCACGTGAGAACAATACTTTAAGTTCTGCATAGAACCATCCGATTCCCTGTTCCGCTGCTCCAGAACTGTCTCCCTGTTGCACAGGTCTCGGAGCGAAAACTTAAACCGACAGTACAGAAGCTGAAACATGAGGTCAGTCTGCATGAGCTGCTGATGCAAGAAATACGCTCCACAGATCCAGTGAAACTCCTGTCCTCGCGTCAAAGGAGACGGCCGTGCAAAGGTCTGTTGCTCGTGTTTGTCTGTCCGAGTCTCCGTTATTGTTTCATGCTACGTTTAACTAAAGCATAATTTAAAAGCTGACCAGTGCCATTTATGTAAATTAAACACGAGTCCTAACTCAAAAACGGCCAGATGCTACCAATGTAACTTGACTCAGGATTCCCTGAAATGAACTCCGTATCGGTCTCCTCAACCCCAAGTTATGCAAGTGATGACAAATCAACATTTATGTTAAAGCATTTAAGCTATATTAGCTTTAAGCTCAATCAGTACAGACTTTCACTTTGAAATCTATAACTTTAGCTCTACATTTTTAAGTAGGAAAATATACTTCACTTGGCTGACTAGCTTGTTGCTAACAAATGATTAGCAACAAGCAAGTCTGTGTTCGTTTATCCTCTGTAGCTGGAAAACACAGATGTTGGGAATTGAGTTATGACTTTCCACTTCTGAGCTGAACACAGCGTAATGTACCGATTTGTTAACTCTTCTTTTGTTCCTTCAAAAAATTTGAATGCAGTGTATTGTGGGTAATACACACAGATCCTGAATTATAGAATACGATAATTGTATAACTTGAATCTGAATTAATTTATTCACTTTTTAATTCAATCAATTTTTTTCCCCCGGTTCTGTAGAAACGTCTCTCTCGGTGGATGACTGCGTATCGCCTGTGCAGTCGCTGATGGCCATCTATGAAGACGAGTCATCGTTTCTCAATGCAGTTCACAGCTCTACCCAGGAAAGGACGCCAGTAAGGGCAGAAGACTGTTTGTCTTATTCACTTACTTACTAATTATCATTTAACTAATTTTATTTTTTATTTTTTTTTATTTTTTTTATGTTTAATCAGCATACAACGTCTAAAGATGGTCCTGTTCCACAAGAGGGAAGTTGTACAGGTAAAGCATGCAGTTTATTTACTGGATCCAAGTCGGGGTGGTGATGATTAGGGGAGATGTTGGTGGGATGGGATGTTTTTATTGGATATATGCAAAAATATCTTTTACCAGAAGTGTTTGAGGCATTTTAGTCATCTGTAGGATAGCTGTCTTGCGTTTCCGATAAGATGCCTTAATGATTCATGCAGCACTGGAATTGCACCAATAAAAGTGAGACAGGAATGCATTTTTACTCATCTTGTCGGGGGGGCGGGTTCCACATCCATATGTAGACTTAAGAAGCATTATCTGACTACTGTACGCACACAGTTAACACTTGGGTTGAGTTAGATTATATATAGAACGTCTGAGGCTAATTCACTCAACTAAATATAATAAATGAGCCTTATTGGACATTACGGCATAGCAAATCTATTTGTAATGTATAAACAAGAACTGTGTGTCATTTTCGGACATCAAAAAGTGCAAACGTGCACTCTCTTCCTTTATTTGCTTTCCTTTTCTGACAATGCTTGACAGTGACGGGCTAGTTTGCAATTTTTCCTGAGTCGTGAACGGCTAGCTGTTTACTTGAAATAGATTGGCTCCACCTAGTGGAAAGATGTTGACTTACATTTCATTGTAATAGTTACTGTAGAGAACGAACCATAATCATATACTTCAAAAGCTCTCACGGGCCACACAAAACGAGTAGGCGAGCCGAATTTGGCCCGTGGGCCTTGAGTTTGACACCAGCGCTCTTTAGGAGGTTCCGATGTAAGAGCCACCCCCGTGTGAAGCCTGCATAACAATCATGCTAGACAGATTTACTTCATCAGTTTCGGCTACGTGAAGATAACTAAAATTTACTCTAAAAGTAGTCTGGTTATGCTAAAAGGCTAACACTTGACTGCAGAACTGACTGTGCTGATCTGATTGTGGTTTTATGTGATACATGTGCTTCAGGTTTATTTGTCAAGAACCTGAGCTTCTCTCCTGCTCTTTCGTCCACCCCACTGAGTCTTTCTGGAGAGTGCGGGCTTTCCCGTGGAAAACGTCGAGCGCGATCGTTACCCAGTAAACAGGAGAGCCTCCAGAATGTAAGTCAGGGTCATGCGTGTATTTAATGGCACATTAAGTCAGTTCTAGAGTGCATCTCAACACCTCACCCCTTGTGTGTATTTGAAAGGAATTAAAGAACAAAGCTTCTGTCCCCACAACGATTGCTGATGTCATCAAAACGCACTACAGGAAGGAGGGGAAGTTGTCGTGTGATGCGTACGGGAACTGGCGGGTGAGGTGGGGGTGGGGGGGGGTAGGGCAATGGTTTCAGATTGGGAAGGAAAGAGTCTGTGTACAAACTTCTCTTTTTTATACAGAGTTTAAAATGATCCTGATTTTTAAATATATATATGAAGACCTTTTCCAGCATGGGGGTTAGTGAAAGGAATTCTGACTCATTTGATTAACTCTGCTCAAGTTGACTCTTGCGGCTCTATTCTAATTACTGCAGTGCAATTTAATAAGATTATAAAATGAACCAGACGTCATAATTTCATGATTCCCAGAGAGAGGCATTTTCTGTCTAAATAACATGCAGCTCTTTGCAATTTTTTTTAATGTACTCAGTCTTTTTAAAGCGTTTCCTTATTTGTCATGTAAAACTAAATTTTTGGGAGAAAGTGCAGCACATCCGTGTGATGACAAACCTCTAAGCAAGTGAAGATCACAGCTCTGAGAGTAACAAGCTCAGAGAAAAATGGACACATGAGCAAAATTAAATGCAGGGTAAGTCATTTTGGACAAAACAGCAAATCTAAACTATTTAAAATTTTATTTATTTATTTTTTGAGAAGTTCTCCATCCAAAAAGTAATCCCACCCCCTTTATTCAGCCCTTCCTCCAAAACACATGAACGTGCACCACCTGACTACTGCTTAAACTGGATTCGAAAGAGAAAGCATTGAGGGAGGAGCGTGACATGTCGTCATATCCTGCTACGTTATGTTTCATTCACATAAGATTACACTTAATACTATCAGAATAAATGTCAACAACAAAAATGGCTATTGGTGCTTACAGTTGTGAATTAGCTCACTAGCTTTAGCAATATGTTGCCTGCATGTGCAGGCAGGTAGGCCATCCAATCATTTCATCTAAACTTGAGCCAAGTGATGGGATTGGTTTTGTTTTAAATACCAAAGTATTTAATTTAGTCATTGCTGTCAGGACAAAAAAGAGAACTTTTGAGAAAGACGGTGATTGAGGGCCGTGAGGGCCTAGTGGTTAAGGTTTACTGATCCGAAGGTCAGTGGTTCAATCCCCACTGTTGGGCCCTTGAGCAAGGCCCTTAACCCTCAATTGCTCAGTTGTATAAAAATTTAAAAGTGTCTGCCAAATGCTGTAAATGTAAATGTGCCTCTATCTATCTATCTATCTATCTATCTATCTATCTATCTATCTATCTGTCTGTCTGTCTGTCTGTCTGTCTGTCTGTCTGCCTGTCTGCCTGTATTAAACAATGCTTGGCCTTAACAATTTTCATGTCACTTTTCAGTTTGTATTGCTTATTATTTTTACCTCTCAAAATATTTCCAGAAATGTATTTTTTTCCCTATCTAGAAGACAGAGGCTAATTAGCAGAGTCTTCTCGTCAATCTGAGAGCCCTGGGAACCTTAGCACAGACTCTTACAATCTCTGTCAGAAAATAATATCCTCCTTTTTCCCATCATGTCACAAAAGTCTAGTGTGTGGTACTGTCCGACCAGTACTACTTCACGGAGGAATAAAAAAATGTCCATTTGATTGAGCACAGAGTGAGTTTGGAGACAATTAATATCTGTTACTCCGGCACAGAAGTAACTGCTACAACATTGCTTTACATTAGAAGCATTAACAGCTCACTGCATTCAATGTTCATTGTCTTAACACCACTTGCTCAGGAGAAAACACATTTAAGACCCTTAATTTGTGCATTTTTACAGATATTGCTTATAGTCCTAATAACTGAGGTAAAGATAAAGTATGTTGGGAAAGACATTTACAATTTAAAGAAATGTTTAAAGTAAAGTAAAATGAAAGGCAAACCTTCCAAACTCTTCTGTTACACATAAACATAAAATATATATGTATGAACTTCTGAATACAATAGAACATACTATGAGCTTCAGTTCTGATACTTCAAACAAGCATTACCTCATTCATAGGAATGAATGGTATATACCACTGTTCATTCATATGCAAAATACTAGCATGTTAACCGTTGCATACACGTGAGTTGTGTGACTTTTTGCAGTACAATGTCGCTTCCCTGTTTGAGGTTTTATTAGTTTGTTTTGTTTTTTTTACGTGATTTTTTTTCTCCATGAAGAAGTTTGGATAACAATAACTCATTTGAATATGCAAAGACATGTAAGATGTATGCAAACCTTTATTACGCTTGGGCTTAATTTTGGTTTAAAGAAAACATCCAGCATGAAAAACATGGCAAGTGTTATTATTTAAAATGAAATATGTGTGATGTGGTTAGGTATTCTGCAGCTAATATTTTTGAATGCTTTATGCATTATTTCCTTTCCTTTCTGTGAGAGGTTAGCTAATGGTGAAAGAATTCCAATGTTGCAGAGGTGTATAATGTTGAAAATTGTAATCTACAGAATAAGCAGTAATGATGAGGTTAGAGTGCTTCCAAATTAAAAAGAACAAAACATATTTTCACGTTTACATAGAACATGCATCCTTGAGGGGATTTAGACTGCATCTTGTTTAGGCAGACTGAAACTGATGTAGAGACTGACATTCATATAGACCTTTTCTCCTTAATGGGGACTAAGAGTCAAGAATAGTAACGATAACGTTTAATACTTATATTGCACATTTTTACATTTGCAAACACATACAAAGTTAATACCTTAATATATATACATGTCTAACTATGTAACTAAGACATTAATATATAAATATATGAATGCAAATATAG
>JBCNYG010000003.1:27576267-27589723 GCA_039654305.1 Porochilus rendahli | reverse complement strand
GCTCAGTTGTATAAAAAAAATTATAATTGTAAGTCGCTCTGGATAAGAGCGTCTGCCAAATGCTGTAAATGTAAATGATTTCTGGAAGTGTTCCCGAACCCATACACTGAATTTTTATTTATTTATTTATTTATTTATTTTTATTTTTTTTCTCTCATTACTGAGTTATGCCTGTTTTTGATGCAGGGCAGCACGAAGGCCCGAGGATTACGGCATCCGCTATTGATTTTCAGTCTTGCCTCTTGTACACAGAGATTCTCCAAATCTTTTGATATGTTCTGTAGATGATATGTTTAAAGGCTTCTCATTTTTATGTTGAACATTAATTCTGAAATTGTTCTGCAATCTATCAACACAGGTTTTTGGCAGATTGAAGAACCTCTGCCCAGATGTTGGTTTTAATACCCAGTCACGTTACAGACTTTTTGCCATTTAACCACATTACTTGCAAAATGGTCCTCCAGCTGTTTCTTTTTAGTACCCCTTACTCCCGGTCCCAACTTTGAGACACTGCTGCCTTCAAATTCAAAACGAGTTAATATTTTTCATGAACCACTAAAATGTCTCACTTTCAACATTTGACATGTTTTCTGTGCGCTGTTATGAACGTAATGGGTTTGAGGTTTTTATAAATTATTCCGTTGTTTTTATATTTTACACAGTTCCAACTTTTTCGGGAATCAGGGGTATAAATTACCTACCCTGTCTTTAGAGGTTTGCTCATCTTTAGAGTTGCGTTCAGAGATTTTTGTTTTCTGTATTGGCCTTTTAGACTAATTTTATATTTAATGTGACCGATTTAGCTAATAGTTTTTCAAGCAATTTTTTTCTGTGAAAACGTGTGTGTGTGTTAATTAAAATAAAATAAAAATAATTATACATATAATTTAATTGTTTGTTTGTTTTTTACAGGTTTGTGCATGTTGTGCAAAGAGAAGTTTATATTTCACCTGGCACAACTTCTGTTCTCTATGCAGTAGGTATGAATTGACCTTCCAGTGGCTGGTTTAAGCAGTCTGGCAAATTCTCAGGGGTTTTAATGATTTCTTTCTCTCTCTGGCTCTCTCTCTGTCTCTACACAGAGTTGTGTGTCCAGAGTGTTGTTTGAAGGTAAGGTGTGTGGAGTGAAATCTGCTTCGTTAGTCTTGAAGCCAATGTACTTCAGGCTAACATGCATAGGTCCAGAACCAGATGATCCTTTGGCTGTTTTTTCCACTAATGAATTAATAGTACTTTTCTTTATTTTGCTAAAGTGTGGTGTGTGTGTGTGGGTTTTTTTTTTTTAATTTTATTTATTTATTTTTTTTGTATACATTTCTTGATGAATAATGTGATGTTTTTCTGTTTATTTTAATCCAAGCTGCATCTACCATTCAAATGGTGCATCAACCTTCCCATCAGCTTCTTTAAGAAGATCGTTTTAAAAAGGGAATCTGAGGAAAGTCAAATACAGTTCTGGAACGAGCGATGGGCGTGGGATCCATCTCGGTGAGTCAGCTATACCATTCCTTGACCATGGGGTCTTCAGAAGGTTTCCTGTTAATATACACATCATGAATGAGTTAAAATTGAATTGTATGAAGGTTTTGTGTATCTGATGATAAACTGGTGAGTCGGTTTGTATGAAAATCTAAAACACTGCATTGTTGAATGTGGAGCTAAACACCCCCCTCCCCCTGTAGTCACTGAATGATGAATGAATGTAAATTTTGTGGTGTTCAGGGTTCCTCTGGTTCTGGCATCATCTCGCGTATCCGGTTCTGTTGCTCCTCACACGCTGGCTATGAGAGACTGGCATAATCAAGACATGTGTGTTGGATGTCAAAACCTTCTTTTGGAGGCCTGCGACTCACCGGCATCACCGTTCAGGGTTAAAGCTCCTCAAGAGGTCTAAACAATGTCCTTTTTTTTTTTTTCTTTTTTTTTTTTTTCCTTCCTAAATTCTTCTTGACTTTTATCTCCATACTAGCAAACGGTGCTGCAAAAGCAGGATGCTGCCTCGTGTCTGTTGGTTGTTTTGTTGATCCACGTTTGATGTTGCCGTTTAAGCTCCCCAACACTGTTCCCTTAACCACCTGTCACTGTAGAGGTGTACATCTGTGTGTTCATATATTTATTTATTTATATATATATATATTTTTCTTGTTCTTCTGGGCTGCCAAAGCACCGTAGCATTCAATATTAACCGTTTCCTCGTTCTATAGGATATTTAACCTTTTAAATAACATTTTTAAAATGTTATCACAATGGAAATAAATATTAGATTTTTTTCGTATGTGATATCGTGTCCCATTTGTTCTCTTGCTGAGGTTCTGCTCCTATTATGGTACACACGGACAAAAACCATCAAATGGAAATGTATTCTGTATTTACGTTATTCCATGACCTCTGATTGAATGAGTTCTAAGTCATGAGGTGTTAGCTAGCTGTTTAGCCATCCAATAAAATGTTAAAGTACTTTAATTCCATATTTTGTTAATTTTTGTGGAGATCCGGCTAGTTGGTTAGCTGATTAGCTGGCTTAATTTTGCTTTTTTTAATTCACTGTTTGTTTTTCTTGCACTAATCTAGACTCTGAGGGTGCCTTTTGTCTTTGGTGTAGTCTCATGAACAAATTGGTTCAATGTAGTCTGGTCAGCCAGCAGGAGATTGGTCTTCGCACTTATATAGTTAAAATAAAACTCACTTATATAGTTAAAACAGACCTCTGTGTGTCATCTTTACATCACAATGTTGCCACAGTGGGTATACATTATGCTTGCGTTGTCATGGGAACTACTAACAGGATGTGCCTCATGTCACAAACTATAAACTTTTACGTATACAGACATATTTTATGTTTTTAGAGTGTTTTCTGGGGAAAAAAACAATTCTTAATCAAGCTTTAAGTACTGTGAAAAACTTCATTAAAACTTTTAACTAAATGTATTATTAATCACATAATATGCAACATACTGTACGTACCCATTCAGTAGTGAATGTCTGTGTTTTATCAGTTTATTTTGGATGAATATAAAGGTTTCCTGGTGAAACTACTCCAGCTCACAGGCTTAGTCTAGTCTCTTTTTTTATTTACCAGTACCTGTTTTGGTTCTGCATAGGTTTACAGTAATAAGACCGCGTGCCTGGGACAATCTCGTGCCTGCATTATAACTCGGCAGCGCAACACTGCTGCATAAAAGTGGAAAAGTCTGAGATCAGGTCTTGAACTGAAGGGGTTCAATTTTAAAAGAAATTAAGATGTTTACTAGTATCATGGCGCCTGATGCAGGGGATAATTAACACTCGTACAGGAGCAACCAAATGGTTTTAGACATCGTAGGCGATTTTATTTCCCGGAGGTAACGCTGTTTAAGCTGGGAACTGAGGGGAAAATTTAGATAAGGATTTTGGATATTTTTAAAGTAATGTTACAAACCATTTCTTTCTCTGTGTATGATCCTGGCTGGCCTTGACTGCAGAATGAAAATGTGAAAAATTTTAAACTAATATGACTATCATAATTAATCCTAATAAATAAAATGAACCTTTTAATCTCGGTAATCTGCTCAGGTTTGTACGTAATGTTTGATTGATGACATGGTTATATGGTTTATTTAGCCATCATACATGGTCTGAACTTGGCCATGTGCGTTTTTTTTTTTTTTTTTGAACTGGCAACGCTGACATGCAATCCGAGAACGAATCAGTTCTTTATTTGAAAGACTCCCGAGTCGACTCCTTAGATGATTCCTAAAAAATGGCAAACTTTTCCCCCCTGTATAAACGAGCTAACTTTTTAATATAATTAATTTTCTTTTAAAAATCTCCCCACATGGGTTTCCATTTTCAAATGTGTAACCATTCACACAACTTATTATGAAAAGATAGAAAGGATAATATCCAGATCTCCTTTTCATTAGAAATAAATACATCCAACCAAATTATAGTTGCTTATAAAATTCTCAGAAGTTAAATGTTGCTTTTTTTGCATAATTTTTATATGAATTGTTTGATCTATTTATGAGCAATTGTAGTGTACCATAAATTACATAATTTAGCATTGCATGCCTTTTTATCAAATTGTTTTAAACATGATACTGTACTAATAATCCAGCCACAAGCTCCAGGTTTAGGCTTAAAACTGCGAACCGAAGAATCAAAACTCCTGGAATTCGAATCATTCAACCGACGGTTAAACGATTCATCACAAGTGAACCAAACTCTTGTGCCCATGCGCAGTATCACGAAAGCAGTACTTCGTGTCTGAGGCTCGATTGCTCAAGTCTCAATTCTGCTGAGCTTTTTCTCGATACCGGCATCTTTTTCTCTCTCTCGCTCCTTATCATTCTTTCTTGTCTCGCTTGAATTTTCTCCCCCCTTGATCTCAAAAGAAATCACGGCACAATGACCGGAGATCATGGACACCACCAGGTAATGATTATATTCACATTAAAACTGTACACAAGGCTGACTGGATTTTCGGATCTATATTTTTTCTTTTCTTCGAGGCTGTCTCCTAGATTCATGCCCTGAAATGTTCACTTTAGGGATTTATTTTTAATTTAAAAAATCCTACTTATACACAGACCGTGTGATATTAATCATAGATAAAGGAAATCTCCAGCAGGGTTTCACTTAAATCGAATCCATATTGTTGTAGGTGACATTTTTGATTTCTTCTGTGTGGAATAATGTACAGATGAAAAAACGACATTATTAACTTATTAACTGTGTTTTCAGGTGGAGTCTGGCTCTCGACTAAATGGTGAGTGCGACACATGACATTCGGTCCATTTAAAACACGTTTTAGTGCTTATTTTTAGCTGTATTTCTCGGAGCAAGGCGGTGAGACTGTTAGTTTTTCGAGAAGCGAAATGGCGTCCCAGAGACTAAGTCCCCTCACCCTCACTCACAGCCGCCTATTGTTCAAAACGAGGGCTCCAAAACACACTTTAAAGACTATTATTTTTCATTTGGGGTGGCTATTTTGAGAGATCCGTAGATTATTTCCACAATCCTGATGCCCAATTTGTCTATTTACGACGCTAACAGGCCGTAATTTAGTGTTAAAAGTAGCAAATGGGGGGTTAAGGACTTAGTCTCTGCGCCATTTTCTTTTCCATTCCACGGGCTGTGTCTCAAAGCGCGTGCTCCTCTGCTAAGTAGTACGTTTCATTTCTAGCCTACTAGCTTGTCTGATGAGTTTCCGGGTGTCTTCTTACAATAAAAAAATGTCTCACAAGGAAATATAAGATTACATCTACCACGCCAGCCCCGGATTTCAAACCGTGAATTAAGTATTACAGCGTAATAACGCGACTTAATTTCTGTAGGTAGCGGAGTGTTTAGTGGAGTAGTACGCCGTTTGGGACGCGGCCTCTCACTGCTGTGTGTTATGGAGGCGCTGCAGGGGGAAATGGCTTGCTTTTTAAATGTCTCTCCTTATGAAACGTTTTTAGTTTTTGTAAAGAGGGTTAAAGAAATGAGCTTTCTGGATTTCTTGGGACACACAAAAAGTAGAACAGGAGAATATAATAAAGAATATATAACAATTTTTAACGAGAGTAATTCTTTATACACTGACTGTATAATATTAAAAAAAAGCACTTTTACTGGGTTAAGTTAAACTTTTTGTTTTTAAACTTGATCCTGATCATTATTTCAGTGGTCTTAGACAACAGTACTTGGGTGAATCTTTACTGAGGTTTTGTCTGATGATTCTTAGGAAACTTACAGTTTTTATGAAAAAAAAAAAGTTCAGTATTCTAAAGATTTTTGCAATAAGTTTTCCCTTTTTTGTTTCTAAGTTTCCGGATAATAGTTTCTCCTTTAGGTCAAGTTCGATATGTGATAGTCAATAAAATTAACATTTACTGTTTCGTAGGAAATCCACTATTCTGCGCTCAGTAAATAATGTGAAATAATGGTCTTAGATAGATAGATGCTATGTAATGATAGAATGATGTTATTTTGACCTTGAATAAGAGAACATTAAACATATCTTTTTGGGCCAAATTGCCTTTCTTTCCAAACCCTAAAAAGGTGCATTTGCAAGATAAGATGAAGTTCAAGTCTTGAATATAAAAAGGTAACTTTCTTTAATTTTATTTTATTTTTTGATTAGATATCTATTAAATGTTTAATATGTAGATTTTTGTTTTAGTTACTAAAAAGTTACTAGTTCAAAACAGAATGGATAATATGAATAAAATTACATTTAGCATCACAGGTCTAGATGGAATTGAGCTCTAGGTTTGCGAATTAAAGTGTAATTTCAGTCGTAGGATGGCCACAAAGACGTGTGGCTGCTCATGTCGCACAACTGGAGTTGTGATAATGACGTTTCAAGTGACATTTAAAGTAGTTTTGTTTTCAGTGTGTACACCTTGTTTGTAGACATTAGGCAGGAAAATAAACTGAAATAAGCAGCAATGATCGCTCTTACCTTCGTTAACTGGATATAGCTAGTATGTTATCTATCTTTGCTAAACTTCTGATGAAGCCAGTACGAAGCATGCATAGGACCTGAAACAAGGACCTGAAAATCAAACACGGCGTTGTTTAGCTAGCTAGCTTGAAGCTATAGGTTTGCATTATTATTAAACGATTGAATTGAGGACCCATCTGGGAAGTTCTATGGTTCACAGGCATTGACGTATGGGCTGTTTAAGGATTTGAAGGCGGGGGTGCACTAGCGCCCATCAACATTTTTGGGACATTCTGTATCCTTTCGTGGCAGATGGGCGGTTCTTCTCCAGTGATTTTTAGATTGGCACCAACGTATAAGAAAAGGTTTGCTTTGGGCGCAAGTTTTCCGTGGCAACTTGTTCCCGTGGCTCGTATTAAAGCAGCCATGGCCGACCACAGCTGGGGACGCCGATACTTTAAACTTTGGTGGAAAATTCTTCAAGCCGTGCACAGGCAGTAAAGTTTATATTTAAACGTGTTCAATCACACGAAGATTTATCTGTTTTATGCAACCTTTGCCTGTGAAGTCCAGAAAATAATTGGCTTTGTGATTAATTAATTATGTAAAAAAAATTTTATTCTCTAAGCTGCTTAGTCCTAATTAGGGTCGTAGGGAGGCTAGCGCCCATCTCAGGCAACTCTTGGCAAGGACGGGGTACACCCTGGACAGTTCGCCAGGCCGTCGCAGGGCCAACACTTGCACAACCATTCACACTCACACCTAGGGTTGCTTTGGAACAGCCAGTTAGCCTACTGTGCATGTTTTTGGACTGTGGGAGGAAACCGGAGTACCCGGGGGAAACCCACACAAGCACAGGGAGAACATGCAAACACCACAAATAAAAAAGTTTATATTGTAGATAAAAGAAAAGAATGTGGCGTGAAAGCGGAGATGGATGAACATGATGATAAAAAAATGTATTAAAACACGATCGCCGTGTCTGGTTCTTGATGCCACGCTCTTGTTTTGGTTCTAGGTTTAGTTTCAGAGGAATAATTGTTATTGGTCGATGTAATGTGTGTCATGAGGTGGAGAACATATTAACTGTGATAGATGATGAACAAATTTTTGAAGTATTTGAAACATAAATGCAGTCGAGTCACTGGTTGAGTGAGTTGAGATTAGGCCGCCTGTACGTGCAAGCAGTTCGTAAAGATGCGGCTGGCAGCGTCACAGGAGAGGCGTGTGCCTTTTTTTTTAACACCCTTTCCTGGTTGGTGATGGTTGCATAATAGGCAGGTCATACTTGACGAGCCTGAAATCTTTATTCCTCTTAAACTGCAACTAATTGCAAGTTTCACATTTTCCAAAAGTATTAATGAGCGAATCATACGATTTCTGTTGATGGTCTGTAGCTGTTTCCTGTTAGCGACGGATATAACACAAAGTTCTGTTAATTGAAGTGTGTATAAATAGCAAATCTTATGGAATTTACAGTCAAAAATACAAATATGTGATGTGTAATGAATGATGGGTATTGTATATCGTACTGTTTACTGTCTTCCACCTCTGGTGGCGTTTTCGAGAAACTCCGTCCCAAATATAAAAGTGTGGCACCAGGCTGGATCACATTGCTGTTACTTTAAGGTGTAGAATATATTAAATATAACGTAGCTTTATTTGCATTTTGGATTGAGTCCTTTTCGTCACTCTTTTTACGAGTCTTCACTGTGTGTGTGTGTGTGTGTGAGAGAGAGAAAGAGAGGTAGATAAAGCTCTCTGAGGGAAAAGAAAGTGCAATTAGAAATCCTGTTGCTTTAAAACCTCCTACGAGCGTTATAAATATCTCGGAACCCAGAAGATCGTTATCATGGATGTTCTGAGCTTTGTGAGATTGCCGTGACGTTCTCGTGTGACGTTCAACACCTTTGTGACATCACACATGCGTCACTACTGCGTTACGTAAATTTCTTGTTTTGATTACGCGAATAAACACGCCAGTGCATCCGTCGGCCAGAAAACGATCATCATCAGTTGTCTACTAATGTTTTTGAAATGGACGACTGGAAACGACACTTTTTTAAAAATTATTTTGTTTGTTTGTTTTTTCTCCCCCTCCTGCAAGTCTGGCAAACAAAGCAGAAAACTCCATACCAAAGATTGGCGATTATGCGCTAGTACATTCCGCCATCACCATTAAAATACAAACACCATGCATGCCGTTAGGGGGCGGAGTTAGTGCTACCACCCTGACGTCAATTGTACTGTTACACATCCTGAAGTGTTAATATAATTTGCACTTCAAGTATTTGTCAATAATTATAATCTTATTTATTAAACAATGAATTCCTATACATTATACTATAGCTTCCTGCTATAAGTATTCCTTATTAGCTTGGTTGTGTGTTTGTCGTGTTGTGTCTCCAAACACCCCCAATCCCCTTATACACACCAAAAAAACCTGTTACTTTCAAGTGTGCATGAAAATTGCAATCTGTTAACTTTTTTTTTTTTTTTTTTTTTTTTTGTCGTCCGGGATACACTGTAAAAACCTAAAATTACAGATTTATAAACATGAACCGACAAAACACTGGGATTGGAGACTCCTTCCAAAAAAACATAATTAAATCACACCATAATACTTTTATCTGCTCTACAAGACCCTGTGAATCAGCTGTTACTATAGAAACGATAATGTACTGTAAGGTGTAATGCAGGTGTGTTTTTGTATATAAACCGTTGTAGCAGCGACGCCTTTAGAGCTGCGATTACAAAATGCTTCCCAACCAATCAGGCTCCGTAATTCCAAATCGTTGTGTAATGACTCGAATTTGCTTGTAATGGACGAAGGGATTAAATAAAGTTACAAATATGGAGACAATGCGCCGAGAGATTGCCAGGTTAGTGCTGAAGTTGGCGTGTGTGTGGCGTTGAGACCTGCGTGGTTGGTCATAATCGTTGTTTAGATCTCATTGGTCAGGACTGAACATGTGAGGTTTCATTATGGAGTCGGCAAAGGGGGGAATTTTTTTTTTTATTTAGTTGGCAGTGATGTCGGAACTGTTGCTAACGTGACACAAATACAAAATTCTTTTTTTTTTTTTTTTTTTAAATTCTGTTTTGTTTTTTGTTCAGACATTTTATTTGTGAAAGATTGGTTGTTCCACAGAAGGATGGGATTCTCTTGTAAAGGTCATGTGACGCATCACGATAAACGTTCTGGCTCACAAAATAGACCAAACTTTACTATTAATCCCTAAAATCAGGAGAGAGTTTTTGTTATTGTATTTTATAACGTGTTAGTTTGATGTGTGATGCATCTGAAGGATTTAAACGGATTTCCTTTGATCCTCTGAACGGCTGTTTTGACTTTAGCGGCGTTTTCACTTGTTTTCCTTCTATAATATTTGCGTTCTCCTTTCAGTGCAATACTAAAGTAACGTTACTGTTAAAAGTGAAACAAGTCCTTTAACCCTGGAGGGAGTAACAGACGGTGATCGTTCCCATGCTGTAGTTCTTACTGTACTTCAGGTAGAGAACCAGTATGTGACGTTTACGGTACCTTGAGGAGGAGGAGTGCAGTAATATGTATATAATACTTTAGTTTTTTCTCCTGGTGTTAGGCTCATCACTTTACTAATTTTAATACTAATAACTATTAATTATTGCTCATTTATTTTAGGTTTGTTTTTAATATTCATTATTTTTTTATTTATTGCTTCATGCTTTTAGTTTTGTGGTTTTTACAGTGGTACGCATGTATTACGGGTATTTTTAGTGTATCGGTAATTTATTATTTGGTCACTTCTTCTTTTTAGTCTTACCACCATTACTAGTCATACTATTAAAAAATGACTATTTACTGTTGGTGTTGTTGTGTAGTATAATTAGTAGTAATATGAAGTTTAGTTCTAGTAACTGAATCCTATCAGTAGTAACTTCATACTTATGTAAAATATATCTTCTTTATCATACTGTAACACTTGACTGCTTTTAAGCCAATGCAACTCTACCTTTTTTTTTCTTTTGAGAATTGTGTTTTTATCAGGTTGTGTTAAAGATTTATTTTTTCCTTTTTTGACCAAGATGTAAATGGCAGACATCAATCCGGTCGTTGCCAGAGTTTCACTTTGCTCTTTCTTCTTTTCTCTCTCTCTCTCTCGCTCTTTCTTTTTTTTACATTTTGTTTTATATTCCCCCCTTGCAGATTCCCACAAACATAAAGACAAGCATAAAGACAAAGAGCACAGGCACAAAGACCATAAGAAGGACAAAGAGCGCGAAAAGTCCAAGTACACAAACAGGTAACGGTGAACCTCCCTTCAGTTCACAGCATCACTTTTTTTTCCATCCTGCTTTCTTTTTCACGTGTATACCTTAGCTGGTTATCGTGGACATAACTTTACCTTTTTTTAATTTTAACCAATCGTCGTGTTTTTGGATCCACTCCCACCCGGGCATGTAACTGGTGTCCCTGGACCTCACGTTAGGAGCAGTTGTTGTTCAGCACACACACACAAAAAATCAAAAAGGCGTGTTTTTCTTTCTTGAAAATTTTAAATGCAACTTTTTTACAAGTTGTATTCTTATCTAGCTGATGGTTTTATGCGTGTCTGCTCTTTGTCTTGTTCTGGGATAATTACGTCGTCTTTGACCTGAAAAGGCTCTCGATCGGCCTTCCAGCCCTCCCTTCTATTCTGCCCCCGATGACGGTTATTCATCGACTATTCAACACGCCTAAACGTGACCCGGAATTGCGTGGAACTTTCTTTGTAGTTTTAATGAGACCATTTGGCCTCCAGGGTTATTGAGCTCCTTGATGCCGTGGGTACCAAAGGGTAGAGACACTTTTAACGCTATTATAATGTTGCACAAAGTCATTTATTATCTATATAATTTTATAATAATTTACATGTGAAGGCATCCAGTAATCAATGAAGTAATCAAAACAAACCTTTAAAGTAAACTTTAGATTGTTAATTAAATAAAATGTGTAAATTAACCTTTTTAATTAAAACTTTCCTCCAGGACTTTTAATCACATAGTCCCAGCCAGGTGAGCAAAGTAGTGCTCCTTTAAAAAAAAAAAAAAAAAACCCAAATTTTATATTTTAGTATAAAACTAATTTTCAATTTGAAAAAATAAAGAACTAACAATGTTGTGTAGATGAAGTGGTTGTGGAAGTGAGACGGGAATAAAACTGGAACGAAAACAAGGGCCTGAAACTACCAAAATACAGTGTGTGAGGCTAGCTGGGTGCTAGTTTTAAAATGTTAGCATTAATATATAGAACATAAAAAAATGAAACTAAATCACTGGAACAAGGACCGCTTCTAACAGGGGTTTTAAATGTTAAAAATAAATATCAAAGAATTCAATATTCAAAGAGAGTCTTTGTTTTAAGTATTTATTTGTCCAGATCAGGCTCAAGCTTGTTTACCTTGAGGTTAAACGTTCCGGGTTTCTGACCAGTCAGAACGCAGTGGGCGTGTCCTAATGCGTGTAGTGTAAAATGGCTCGTGAGCACGGCTTTGTTGGGAGAGTGGAAGCGATCGCCAGGTGTGAGTCGACTCGGACTCATTTTTCTGAATAAAAAAAGAAACCTGGAGGATAAAACTACGTGGAAATGATTTATTTATTTTGCATCTGTATAAGGAAATATGGTGATGTTTGGGAGCAGATTTGAAAGCTGACGGTGCTGTTTGCTCATTAGTTTTAAAGAGTTTTTGAAGAAAAATAAAAACTTAATGTTCGTGTGGTGAAGGATTTGATTATTTTGTGTAGAAAGTCAGGTGAAATTCTTTGTAAGGTAATTTTGGTTAGAATTATTGTTAGACTTAAAAATGAATTCTAACTTCTGTCCAAGTGTCCATAACTGTCTAAAACATGCTTATGTTTAAAAGGAAATCACTAGTTATAAAAAGCAGACTGATCCTAATATGAGAGTAAATAACCGTAACGGTCGGCCATCTTGGCTGTACGACTTTTAAATTCACGGCTCTTGTGTGTCTGGAATCAAAAGTCCCGGATTTTATGAAAGAAAGTTAAACTTAAGGACTCAAATTTTGGACTGTTGGCGAATGATCGAGTCATCCGGACGAAACATCTGCGTCCGCTTTGTCGTGTCTCATCTCTCACACTTGGATTTTGTTCTTTCGTCGTCAAACACAGTGAGCACAGAGACTCATCTGAGAAGAAGCACAAGGACCGCGAGAAAGAGCGAGTGAAACACCGGGACGACGGCGACAGACACCGAGAAAAAAAGAGAGAAGAGAAGGTGCGGCCTGTCTGTGTTTTTTCGTTGTTGTTGTTGTTGTTGTTGTTGTTGTTGTTTTCTCGTCTCCTCTCTGCTCTTCCAGCGTGTAGCTCAGGGGCCACATCAGGCTCATGTTACGTTCTGGTATCGAGTTTCTAGACTATTTTTAATACCTGCTTACCTGCTGTATGGATGTGTGAATGCAGATATGGGTCTGATCATGAAACTGGTTCTGAAATGTGAGATACGGACCTGAAATTTTATGCAGGTATATAAAAAAAAAATGAAAATAAAAAATTCCGCTTTTTAATGTATGAGGCCAGTGTGTAATAAACCCTGGCAGCTGCGGGATAGTGTGTGGAGGAACAGCATTACAGACGACTCAAAATCAGTATGTAACGTGGACAGAACGAGCGGCTTCTGTTCACTAAAATAGCTTTAGCTAATAATTATTTAATTAGTTACACAGTTAATAGTGTTTAAGTTGTTCAATGTTTCTCTATTATTTATAAACAATAAATGGCAATAATTCAGTAATCAGTGGGTGAACAAGATACAGTATGTGACATGGAGAGGAAATCAACTTCAATGCGCTGTTAAATTATAAAAAAAATATTAATCAGATGAAATAAATTGGTTAATAAAGGACTTTCTCCTTTTTCTGTTGGCGGTTCGATTTGCGGGCCTGTTTCATGATTGGACCCATGTCTGAGTTTATATTTGTGTGTGTATATGTTTATAATCTGTTTGTTTGTTTGTGTATCCTTTGTGTGGGAGGGGGGGGGGGGAGGGAAAGAGGGGAGAAAGAG
>JBCNYG010000003.1:27485491-27501696 GCA_039654305.1 Porochilus rendahli | reverse complement strand
GAGAGAGAGAGAGAGAGAGAGAGAGAGAGAGAGAGAGAGAGAGAGAGAAATGGAGGGGACATCTGAGACAGATGAAGGAAGGGGGAGAGACTGAGAGTGAGACAGATGAAGGAAGGGGGAGAGAGATGGTGAGACAGATGGAGAAGAGGGGAGAGTGAGACAGATGAAGGAAGGGGGAAAGAGACTGAGAGTGAGATGAAGGAAGAGGGAGGGGGAGAGAAAAAGACAGTGAGAAAGATGAGGCCCTCTAGTGGTTATTAAAGGTATTAATCTGATTGCAGACGGCGCTGGATTCTCACGAAGATAAACTAATCGAAACGGGTTTATTTGCTGAAGTGGAAGCTGTGGGTTTAATAAACGAGTTGAAAGTAAAGTCTGTTCATGAATAAAGTCCCGAACGTGAACTCGATGTGTTTCTCATAAACCTTCCTCACTCAGCTGGAAGAAGGGAAGATGATGGAGAGGAGGAAGAAGATCGCGCTGGAACTGTCGGACCTGGTGGTGTACTGCCGTCCCGTTCCCTTCGATGAAGACAGTAAGAGCTCCATCACACATCGGGTCAGAACCAGATCACGTCTGGATCCGTCGCCTTTCGTCCACCAAACATCACGATCAGCTTTTATTTACTTTTCATTACAACCAAGAAAAAATAAAATAAACCTGCACCGTGGGCCCCGTTTTGATGACGTCACAGTGACTATTAAATTGGGATCAGTCCGTTCTGGGTGGGAAGTTGCCAAGGGATACGCCCTCCGATTTCAGGGACGATGAAAAGCACTTCCTGTATTTTCTTTTCTTTAGTGTTTATTAAAAAAAAAGCAACTTTGAATGGTGAAGCTAAAATTTGAGGACAAACACACACATAAACATGAAGAAAAAAAATTTCCTGAGTACAGTGTGTGTGTGTGTGTGTGTGTGTGTGTGTGTGTGTGTGTGTTGTACAGAAATCGGGACAGAGCGAGCATGTTTCAGGGATATGTCCTCGTTCCCGGAGACCAAAGCTGAGAAATATGTGAACCGTGTGAAAGGGAAGAAGTTCCTGCAGTACAATCGGCTTCAGCTGTCGCGTATTTACCCGCGCGGTCAGCGCCTGGACTCTTCCAACTACGATCCGTTACCCATGTGGCTTTGTGGCAGCCAGCTGGTGGCGCTGAACTTTCAGACAGCAGGTAACGCCGGAAAATATTATTAATATTAGTAGTTGTTGAGTTCTGTGTTCTGATTGATCAGGAGGTATTTGTTGTGTGTGTGTGTGTGTGTGTGTGTGTGTGTGTGTGTGTGTGTGTGTGTGTGTAGATAAGCCCATGCAGATGAACCAGGCTCTGTTTATGCTGAACGGGAAGAGCGGTTACGTCCTGCAACCCTCCATCATGAGAGACGATCACTTTGACCCTTTCGACAGGCACACGCTGAGAGCAGTCGAGCTCGTTAATCTAACAATAGAGGTTCGTAATCACCATCACATCATTCGTCTCCTGACTGGGGTTTTGAGTAGGAGTTTTTGCACGTAGCCATTTCGTTGGACAATGGCGCTCAGGATATCAACGAGAAAAGAAAAAGAAATGATTACCACAACAAACAAACTGATTTTTTTGTTCACCGTTTGTCCTAGAGTCGGTGATCTATAAACACTTCGTGTTGCTTAACTTTTTTTTACGTGTAATAATTTTTTTTAACCCTCTGTGCTTTTGAAATATTTAAATCAAGAAGTTTGTAGAAGAGGAATCAGTGCATAACAACTGTATACCATCTGGAAAACATCATGAGGGTTGTATCATGGTTTGGACTTGTTTTGCTGCATCTGAGCCCGGATGCCTTGCCATCACTGATGGAACCATGAATTCGCTGAATTCTGAAGTAAAAAAAAAAAAAACAAAGATAAATCTGCCTGTAAACTTAATTTAAAGAAAAAGACAAGGATCTTAAGCACACGAGTCGATAGATGTAAATGGAAGTAAATGTTTTGTTTGAAGTCTCGACTTTAAATGAGCTTCAGATCACGTGAGGAAACCCACCAACATCCCAGAGGTGGAGCTGTTCTGTACGCAGGAATGGACCAGAATCCCTTTCGTTTAGTTTATATGAAAAATTCACTCTTTATTAGGAGTATTGTTTATATTACTTTACTGAGAGTGTGTGTGTGTGTGTGTGTGTGTGTGTGTGTGTGTGTGTGTGTGTTAGGTGTTGGGTGCACGGCACTTACCTAAGCACGGAAGGGGCATCGTGTGTCCTTTGATCGAGATCGAGGTTTGTGGAGCTGAATACGACTGCATCAAACAGAAGACTGACTCTGAGGGTAAGGAGATTAATTTCCTGTGTGTGTGTGTGTGTGTGTGTGTGTGTTATTTATTACATTATGATTTGTTCCCCATGAACACATTCTCGTCTCTGTGTTCCTGTAGCGGATAACGGTCTGAACCCCACGTGGCCCCGAAAGCCGTTCCGTTTCACGGTGTATAACCCCACGTTCACCTTCCTGCGTTTCGTCGTATACGAGATCGACATGTTCAACGACCAGAACTTTCTCGCTCAGGCCACCTTCCCCATCAACTGCCTGAAAACAGGTGGGCTTTCAACTCGCTTTGTTTCACTCTGCACCAAACACACACCGCCGTCCCTCACACTTCGTTCATTTCTTTGTTTAGTTTCATTATTTACTCACTTTTTATTTTTCTCGTTTTAACTTTCCTCCATCGTTTTTATATACATGCACTTTCAGCTCGCGGCCCTCAGGACCAGTAGCGATGGGTTCCGTCCGTTGGTCTGTCCGTCGCACTTTAGTTTCTGGACGTTTCCTTGCCGCGCGCCGAAGCCGGAGCTTTAAACCTCACTATGTTTGTTCCTTATTGGTGTTTTATGAAACGGTCCCTTCGGTGGGAGCGTCTCGACCCCTGCGGTCTGTTTTTATTTTACATTTTAATGACTTTATTGATTTAATTTTCCAGGACCCTGATGATTAATGATTTCACTCTGAATAATGATTGCATATGTAAGATGTGTTGAAGTGTTCAGTATTATAATTTAAATCTCAAAGCCGAACATGTTTTGAACTGTGTTTATAAAGCGTGGTTTAGAACTCGCGAGTGTAACACAGTGACTTAACACCCACAGGCCTGTAACACAGCCGTCTTGGTAACGTCTAGGGACACCTCCGTGTGTGTGTTCTGTCTTTTGGCTGTTTAACTGTCTGTCTCTCTATTCTGTGTAAAGCAGAAAGCGATTTATTAGCCATGTTTCCATGTTTGTGTACCTGAACGAGGAATCCAGTTTAATAAGGATAAATAAAAGGAAAGAAATAAACCGTAAGGGAGGAATAGGTGCAAAAGATTGGCATTGAGTGCAGTGTTGGTGAGGGTCGGTCTGTCGGTCGGTCGGTCTGTCACGTTTCTGAGCGTCTGTCTCTGTTTCGGTATTTTTGTCTACATGTCTGTTTCTTTTAGCTGTCTGTGTATCTGTCTGTATATCTATTTACTAATAAATAGTAGGTTGCAGGTCATTATGAAATTAAAGGAGTAAGTTGTGTAGGGTTTGGGATGAATTTGAGTTACGTGGTTCTACACTGAAAGCTTGTGATTGTTTTATACAAATCTGAAGTAGATTATAAATTATTAAAATATAAGACAATTATTTAAATCAAATCAAAACAATAACTACAGTTTGGGAACTTGTAGCCTAGCTAACTTTTAGCTAGGTAGAGGTTAGCACCACACACACACACACACACACACACACACACAGACAGACACACAGAGGATCAGGATTACTGCAGTGCATTATGGGTACAATGTGTCTTGTTAGTACAGGTTCTGTGTTCTCATATTTGTGATAAAATTATGTGAATAAGTTATTAATGATGTTTGAATCTAAATGTGTGTGTGTGTGTGTAGGTTACAGGGCAGTGCCACTAAAGAACAGCTATAACGAGGACCTGGAGTTAGCATCGCTTCTCGTCCATGTGGATATCAGTAGAGGCAGAGTGAGTGTGTATACACACACACACACACACACACACGTAACACACACTTACTGTTTGTCCCTCCCTCGGTCAGGTGGTGTTCCTGTTTGTTAATCAGGTTGTGTCTGTCTCTGAGAGAGAAACAAGTCTATGCTCACCCCCTTCGAAGTATTCACTAATTTATCATTGACTGAAATGAATGTCCTTCCAGCTGTTTACTTAAAACAAAGACCCAATCACCCGTCTGGGTAAAGGATGGATGGATAAATGAATGATAACGAGATACAGACTTTATCAATCTGTCTGCCCCCCCCCCCCTCTCTTTCTGCAGCATGAGAATGGAGAGATGTTGGGTCCGTTCCTCGGATCAATGGGTGTGATGACCGCAGGGAGGGATCGTTTGGGAGACAGCGTGTCCTCCCTGTCCTCCATGTCGTCCATGTCTCCTCTCCCTTCGTCCCCGGCTCAGGCTCTGGGGTATCGAGGACGTGAGGGATCATTTGAATCTCGATACCAGTCACCGCTGGACGACTTCAGAGTGTCCCAGGAAGCACTACTGGACCATATGGACCCACAGAACAGGTCCAGGTGTGTGTGAATCTGTAACCCGGTCAACTCCTCTGTCCTGTCTTTAAACACTCCAGCCTGGGGACTCCGACCTTCCTTTATAAATCCTTATAGGAAACGTCACCACGCCGCATCAAGAACCACACGCGTTTTTTTTGTTTTGTTTTGTTTGTCAGGCAGCCGCTATACACGTCCATGTGAAAGAACTGTTACTATAGAAACGATGACTCGTCAGATTAATTAAATCTTGTGCTGCTGTTTAAGAAAACGAATCAACAATTACAACCAGTCAGCATCCAGAATTGATCATCGCTGGTTTAAGTGAGAACAGGAAGTCGCTAGTTTCGTGGGCGTTGTACACGGCTAAAGCGATAAACAGCGTGACGTGGTGGTGTTGTTATAACGGGTTCATTTTTGGGGATGGTGGGGTAGAAGGAATAAAACACTTCAGGATGTTGGTTGGAGGAAAATAATCAGCTGCATAGTGATGAAAGGAAGTCGGCCTCGTGATGTCGTCCGAAAGGGTTGGTTATTTTCCGATAGTGGAATGACGCGCGGTTTATTCCTGGATTATTATTATTATTATTATTATTAGCAGCAGTAGTAGCAGTATCATTGTTGGTGCTTCATCTAGGTGATGTTTTTTCTTCTTCCAGGTTAATGCGAAGAGCCCGAGTCGGCGGAGACAATCGTGTGTAGCCTCGCCACCTCTCTCACGCACACACACTCACATACACTCACACACACACACACACACACACACACACACACACACACACACCACCCAGGGTCTGGCTAAAGTGCTGATGATGTCATGGACTGCTGTGAAACCTGTTTCTATGGAAACGTTGTCGCCAGCACTTTTGGCCTACATTTCAGGCAGAACTCCCACCTCTGTGTCTGTGTCTCTCTGGAGACCGTATGAAGATGGTGGGAGGGACGCAGCGGGGTCATGCAGTGTAACGAAACACCGGCTGCGTGACGTGTGCGCGGGACTTTCAATAAAGACGAAGGACTGAGGACACGTCAACACCTGGGACAGGACCGTGTTTAAAACGATTTCCTTCACCGCGATTCCCTCTCTCTCTCTCTCTCTCTCTCTCTCTCTCTCTCGTATATAGGTCTATATATAAATCTATAAATATATTTATTCCGGCTCTGCTGTGTACCGGAGAACAGCTGCAGCTGATCCGCTCTTAAAGAGCTTCTCTCCCTGTTTGTATTATTTAAACGCCCGTTTTTATCTTCCGTAATGTGATATTTTCTTTGATTTGTTCTCTCTCTTTTTTTTTAAGTGATGTATGTGTTTAACACAAGGGCTTGGCTTTTTTTCCCTTCGTCTGACCATTTCGTGCTCTCTTCCTCCCGCAGACCGATGCGTCCGTGCCCCTCACCCCCACCCCCCCGTACACCATCACCGTGTTTTTCTTTCTTTTCTTTCTCCGCTCATGCGGAAATCCAGGCAGCCATACACCCGAGAGGTCAGGAAGAAGCCTCGGCCTGTTTTTGTTGGATTCTGGCAGGCTTCAGAAAAATGGGATCAGGCAGCGGCTTTTTAATCACTTCTCTTCTTGATTTCGCAGCACATCGTCCACATCTTTGTGACGTTAACACTGTCTGTGTTTTTTTTTTTTAATAAAAAATTAAAACAAGGAGGGACCAGGAGACTTGAAAGAGATCAGAGCCATTTTTTAAAATATATTCTCGTTTGTTCGTCTGCTTCCTGTTAATTTTTTACGGTAGCCCCCCCCACCCCAAGAAAAAATGTGCCGCTGTTGCTTTTCTTTTTTAAATCTTTTTATTGCGTTGAGTCCGTTTCTACTTTTTTTTTTTATCCACCCTCTTGCCACTAGCACCAGGGATGCACCGATCCAATTCGCTGTTACGTTACACATAAACGCTTTCATGCTTAAACTTCTATAACAATCCAAAACTGCAAAAGGTTCTTTCTTGCCAGAAAATTAGCTCCGCCCATTTCTACAGATGCCATGTTTTTTTTGTTTGTTTTTTGTTAAAACTGTGTAAACCTCTTCCTGCTTGCCTCTCTGTCTCTCGTCTGTTTGGACACGTCTCCGTGCACGCCGTGTAAGAGTGTGTACATATATATACATATTTATACATGAACGGCAGCCGGACATGTACGCTTCATTTCACACGTTTTGTTACGACGCTCCTCTTTAGAAAAACAAAGCCTTTTTTCTGTAATGTGCCTACGCTATCTGGAGAAGGGGAATGGAGGGGTCTGCATTTTAAGTTTGCCTTTCATATATTCAAGCCTGATTAAATAATTAAAGTATTAAACAAGCATCGAGTTTTTTTCTTAATGTCAAAGAATCCACGCGTGTTTTTTTTTATGTATTTATTCTGCAAATATCTGTAAAAATTATACAACAATCCTAAAGAGTGACTTCATAACACTCGCACACTTTAAACATTCTCAAAGTTTTTCTTCTTTCTTTTCTTTTCTTTTTTTTTTAATTACTGCTGTCAGGAAAAACGGACACGAAGGCAACGTGATGCTTGAACTACGGAGTAAACGTTTCCTAGGCGCAGCGTCGCCGCTGTGAATCTTTAAGCATACCTCAAACCTACAACAGTCACGGATCACTTCATACACATCGTAATGAACATCCGTACGGCCCGTCGTGGACGTGGCGCGTAGAGCTGAAATGTTCCTCTCGCCCTAAAAACGGGGCAGAATAATAATAATTAAAAAAAGAACGTTCCGGGACACTGTTCGTTGCTGGGATTAAAAAACACAGAAGGACGTCGAGTGCTGGATTCGTCACAAATCTCCAGTAAAAGGCCTCTTGGAGGTGGGGGTGGGGTGGGGGGCGGTCCTACGGCGTGACACATCTGCCGCTCTGCCTCACTCGGTCCCACTCACAGCCGACGCCATGTCACTCGTCGCACTCTGAAAAGTAATCGGACTCCCGGTCAGACATCATGATGAGACATTTCCAACACACACAAAAAAAATCTTTTAAACAAAAGGAAGTAATAATTGGTTAACGCCAATTATTGTTGCCCAGCTACCAGGGTCGTCACTACGATTTTCACAAAATACAACTATGCACTTCACTAACGCTGCTGGAGCATTTCCACTTTCTATAAACACACACGTGTAATTATATATTTATATGTATATGTACACACACAAAAGAAAATTTAAGAAACGGCGAAACATCACCACACTTAATTTTTCCTCTGCGTTAGGCCTCATGGTAATGGTTGTTTCTGTGGTATTCTCTAGAACAAACACTTCTATATTTTGATTGGTTGCTGCTGAACTGAATCATATCACATTACCATAAATGTAAACTTTCCCCTCAGGGGCTCAAAACACTCGGTTAGCGATCATGCTGCGATGCGAGGCGATGACTCAGACAGAAAATGAATGACTTCCTGTCATTCTGCTGCTGTCCCTGTGTTTAATGGAAAGATTTCCATCAACGCTGAAAAAATTCGTTACTAACAAACTGAGTACTCCAATTTAAAAAAAAATTAATTAATTAATTAAAAAAAAACGTGTTCATCAGACAACTGGGCATGAAATCGAGAAGGATGACGCTGAATTGTTCAGCAAAAAAAAAATCAGACTAAATTTAAACGTATTTTTAAATTTCTTTTACAGGTGAGGTCCGAGCGTACACGTGATCCTGTGCTACGACGTCACTTTAACTGTAAGAGTTTTAATATACACTACACAGAAAAAAAAGAAAAACAAACTACAACTTAGTTTACTGACAGATTTGTTCAGGTAATATTTAGATATTTTAACCATGACAGAAGCAGGTCATGTGAGCTCTGCACCGTCCAAGGCTTGTCGTTAAGCTACATCTGTTTGACCTGATTCAGTTCATACATCTACAAAGAGGCGTCAAGTGAACCGCAAAGGTGTTTTTAATTTAATAAACACAACAAAAACAAACCAAAATACAATTTTACCTAAAGTGGGACAACACCACCACCACCTTCTCCAGGTGACCGTGACCGACTGAGTGTCCGTCGTTTTTATGTCAAGTATCGTTTACTCAAGAACTCAAGTTCTTTTAATGCCCTGATAGCAGACCAATCAGATCAAGCCGTTCCAGTGTTGTTTATAAATAATGAAGGCATAATACCTTTATTTATATACATCAATATATACAAGAGCAATGATTTGCTATTCAGAGTTATTCGTCCTTTAAATGTTTTCAAAAGCGCTGATGGATCCTCGGTTCTTTAAATTCACGATTATTAGTCACTGGTGTTGATGGACCTTGACTGAAGTCAGGAAAATATTAATAATTTTAAACACGATCGAATTCTGTTGAATTCAGCCACTCTAATACAGTCCAATCACAACGAATAAATAAACAAACAAACATAAATAAGCAAATAAATAAGGACTGCTCACCGGGGTCAATGCTGGTAGATGTTACGTCTTCTCCAGTAGTCGTCTTCATGCTCTGAACTTTACTAAGGTCCGTCACCATCAACTCCATCGGCTGCCTTTCCAAGTCTCCTTCGTCCCGTTGAAGCGAGTCGAAGGCAGTGCTGCCTTTGGTTGTACCGGGTGAAGGTTCCATATCCTCGGACTTCCTGTCGTCGGACACTGGGTGTGCTTTCGTTTGTTTTGCAAACCATTTCCTGACCAGTTCCTCGCTCAACCCGCTAGACCTCGTTAGCTCCTCCAGTTGGTTCTCCAGCAGAGTTCCGTAAGCATTCAGGTGTTCCTCGAGGACGGCAAGGTTGCCTTTCTGGAAGTCCTCCTCTTCCACGATTGACTGGTAGCTCTCGAGCCACTTGAGCTGGCCGTTCTTTAGGACATAGCGACAGTCACCGAACCAGCGTACCACCTCTGGGCGTGGCAGTCCAGTTTTGGCGATTAAGTCATTATACTGAGGACTGCTGGGCCTATGGGTACGGGCAAAGGCTTGTTTAAGTAGATGGAGCTGCTCTGGTGTCTTCTTTCCTCGATTTGTGGTTTGGGATGGCGGTGGTTGCGGTGGTGGTGTGGACGTCTGAGAGACTGGAGAAGGCACTTTAGGCATCTCTGGTTGTGGACTTCCTTCCGTTTCACCTTTTCCATTGGCTTCTGTGACTTTCAGCATTTTGAGATTGATCTTTATTGGGTTAACCTTTGGCGCAGTTCCAGATGCATCGTCCTTGACCTGCTGGTTTGCTTCAGATTCCTCATCTTGTTTTCCTTCTGGGGTCTCCGTTTTATCCCTTTCACCCACTTCTTCCTCATTCTCTTCTTCCTCCCTCTCGGCGCGTTCTAACTCCTCCTTCTTCCTTTCAGCCGCCACTCTCTTGCGCCGCTCAGCAAACCAGCCGTTGATCTCACGTCGGGTCATCTTGGTTTCTGCCCGTAACCTGTCCACCTCTTCCTCGGCCGGATCAGAATTCTGGACGAAACTTGCCTCGAGGGCGCGGACCTGGTGGGGTTCCCTTTCTTTGTACCGTATTGCTGTGAAGTCCGGGGAAGGGGGACGAGGGGGACGCCGGGTAGGCGTCGGTGGCGTTGTCTGCTGTTGCCGTGAAGGGCTCAGAGGGAGCTGCAGAGGAGTTGTAGGCCTTTCTAATAATACAGCAGAGTCTGCAATGTCGCCAGAGGCACTGGAGGCAGGACAAATAGCGGCTGTCGACGTTTGACCACCAGTGCCAGATTTTGAGCCCTTGTGATTGCGAAAGTGGTAGCGACGGTCACTGAACCACTTCCGAACTTCACGAACTGTAAGACCAGTCAGACTTATGAGCCTGTCCACCTCTTCTTGACTGGGGAACTGGCTGATGAGGAAGCTCTCCTTTAAAGCCGACAGCTGTTCCTGGGACTTCTTGGTTTTATAAAAGCTGGGATCAAGGAAGCTAGCGGAGGGGATAGTGCGAAAGTTAGCTGGCGTCGGGGATTCAGACTTACTTGGGGTGCCGTCACTGGTGGCTGTGGGAGACGGACTGTTGCTGGCGGTAACATTAGGACTATTGCTTCTGCTGCTCTTGCCCTCATTGGTGTTTGTTTTAATATCAGTGCTGTCTTTAAAATCGGCGCTACTTTTTGCTACAGTATTCTTAACATTAGTGCTGTTTTTGTTCTCGTAAGCCATTTTGCTGCTGTTGCTAGGTGTACTGCTCCTGCCATTAGTGCTCGATGTGCTGACCTTACTGCTGCTGCTTTTCATTGTACCATTGCTGCTGACACCCATGCTAATCACGCTGGTGTGATTACTTGCACTACTGCTGTTTGTGCTAATACTACTTATAATACTACTTGTGCTGCTACTGCTGCTATTACCACTGCCTCCAAAGCTGCTACTACTACTGATGATGTTGTTTCCACTATTGCTGCTTCCAACGCTACCGATCACCATGCTGAGTCCCTTATCAGCTACCAGGGCAGCAGCAGGCTTTGCTTGCATCATGGGCTTTGCAGCAGCCTGGGGCTTGGGTGTTACAGCCAGAGCAACAGGGGCACTGCTGACTTGTATCCCATTAGAGAGCATGGGCTGTGTTACAATTACACCTCCTTGACCAACCAGGCTGCCTTGTAAGATATGAGGGATACTGGATGTTCCCAGAGAGGCCGGTAGGACCGTAATGGTTTGCTGAGAGGTGGTATGCGGCACTTGACGTGGCTGCTGACCAGCAGGGGGTGCCGCCTGTATGATGGTGTTAAACATCTTGCGACGGGCATCCTCTATCTCCTCTGGGGACCAGCTAATTCCTTGCTTAAGCCTCTGTGCTGTAAACCAGATTTTAATTTGCTCCTCTGGGTACTTGGTTACTACCGTGAGATAGCACAACTCTGCCTTGGTTGGGTACGGAAACTTGCTGAAGGACGTTTTCAGGAAGCTGCTGTTATCCATGGATGCGTTGTAGGTGGGAATGCTGCTCAGAGGAATCATCACCTTTGGTAGGTTTTTGGAGCTTGGTGAGGAAGTGGAAGAGGAAGTAGATAAAGAAGCTGAAGATGACTGCTGGTTGACACTTCTGTTCTGTACTACAGGCACGACTTGGGTGACGGCCGTCTTGAGAATGGGAAGAGCCGTGGAGCCGTTGACGATTTGTATTGCGGACGGCAAAGCGACCTTGCTTGCAGCGCCATTGTGTACAATTGTAGAAACGTGAGTGACTGAAACCGCTGGAGAATCGGCCATGTCGGCTTGCTTCACAGTTGTGGCTTCATCTGCAGCAGGATGAGAAACCACGATCCTCTTGGGTTCAGATTTCCCCTTGAGCATTTTCATGATGGGTGTCTTCGTGATGGAGATCTCGGATTCCTTGAAGCTAGTGCTTTCACCAGGACCAGCAATGATGCTTTGCTCCACAGTGACCTTCCTGTCCTTTCTCTTCAGCTGTAGAGTAGTGGTGACCGTACTGGGGTGCACCCGGGCGTTGTGTAAGGCGAGACCTTCAAATTTCGCTGCACTCACCCCACAGTCCACGCAGAGAAAGCAGGGGTCGGTGCGGAACTCTGGGTGCCCGCTGTAGACGTGATCAAGGAATAGGTTCAGGTCATGGGTTTCGAAATTGCACGGCCTGCAGGTGTAAGTGCCATTATCCTTTTGGGCATTACTTGCATCCTGCCCCGATGAGTCACACAAACTATGGAAGGCCTTTTCGCTTGTCTCGACCTTGTGGGAGAAACCACTCTCCTTGGTCGAGGGAGATAGCCTACCCTGATCAAGGTCATCCTGTAGATGCATGGATTTTACAGGGATCATGCAGGGAATCGTAGACTTCCTCTTGCTAGCCATGGTTCTTGATATGGTAGCTCCACCGAAATGCCTTTATTTAACTAACAGTCCACTTCTTATAAACTGTCCATGAAGAGGAGGTCGGTGTGAAACATGACCGTTAGCCCACAGTGAGTAATCCTCCTTTAATGGGCACGTCGCATTTATATTTAAGGCATCACAGAACTGGCCTGTAAGGAAGAAAAAGTACTTATAAGTAAACACCTATAAAATGAGAATCTTTTCTATTTAAATATCGACATATTGTTGGCAAGTGTGTAATATAAACACCTCAGATTGGATTTGTTCGTATTTCATATGGGGCACGATTAACAATGTCATAAATCCTCTTTACTGTGGGATGTCTCAAGTAATGGGAGAGATGCTCACATGGGAACTTTGTGTCACCTGTATGACAATAAAACTCACGATGTGCCACATGACCAAATACTTTCAATGGGCCGTTACCATCCTGGGACCTTCCACCCGCAGGGCCTAAAATCAGGCCATCTACAAAAACCTCCGGAATTTTACAGGCCATGGCACAATGAGGACACATACGGTCATGGCTCCAATACACGGCTCCATTCTTTTTAAAACTCTGTTTTTCTGAACATCCAATCGTCGCTTTTCTTTTTTTTCCCCCCGACAACAAAATTTACCAGGTGCTGCTCACCTCTACTGATAATCTGACCTTTGCTTGATGTGCCACGGCAAGATGAGCAGACTGGCGTGACCAGTGATGACGGCGCTCCTGTCGGTAACCCCCAACCCCAGAATTTTCACACCGGATTTGCATCAACCTCAAAAACGACCCGTTTGACTTTGAAAAAGGCGGAAATTTGCCGATTAGCGGAAGATTCTCATCCCTGTGTATTTAAACTGTGTGTTGAAATTGTGCATCACGACGCCATCCGTGCAAATGCCTTGCAGGCAGTGGTCAAGCGACAAAAGCTGGGGCTCGTAGCGTCCTGCTATTCAGGGCCAGAAAGCAATCAAGGATTACTTTTACATCTGCCAGAGAACCTTCTACAAAGCATCTTTTACGGCCTCTCGTTGAGTATTTCGAGCGCTTACAACCAGCCGGTTTTCTCCTCCACCTTCATTGTTACCACTTTCCCAATACAAAACGAGGAACTACAAAGGGACTGTATCTCACTAATCGCTCCAGCTCAATGTCCCAAAGAGTCTGTGCTTGACTAATCTGAGCTTCAAAAAAAAAAAAAAGCCTCTGCTTATTTTATTGGTCTCTTTCAGCCATCAAACAACAAGTAATTCAAATAAAGTGTGCTCCAATTTCATCGTGATTAGCTTTAACAGTTAATCCCATTCAGAAGTGACGCGAGCGACAAAAAGTACAAAGGGATGAAAACAACGGTCCTAAGTAATCTACTTATGAAAAAAAAAAAAAGAAACTGACAAACGAAGTGCAAAAAAAATAAAAACAGTTCACCTAGCGGTGGTTAAGTTTATGTACAGACTAATATGGTTAAAGTTTACGACTAACAGCCAAACTATACCCAGATACGAGATGGACCCTGAGTTTCTATTGGACAAGATGGAGAAGTGTTTTATTGATCTGTTAAAAAAAAAAGGATGTCCTGTAGACCTTTGTGTTTGTTCACTATTGTTCATGTGCAATAAAATAAAAGAGAATCGTAAGAAAACACGGCCTCTGTTCGAGATTTATATCTACTGGAAACCATCGGGAGCGCAGGTGGGAATCGAATTCACAGTTTGAAGCCGGTGCAGTAAACAGAGTGATGTTTATAATGTTGGCTCGGAATTTCATCAGGTGCTCGGTGGTGAAGAGCTACAAAAGAACCTCTGTGTGTCTGTGTGTAATAAATTCATCCATTTACAATACAGTTTACATAAAAGGTACAGTATAAAAATAAACACTACGTCCAAAAAAAGAACTCAAAAGTCTGACGGACGTGAAACGGGGACACGGGGTATTATCCAAACATTTCTGCACTTTCATCCAATTATGGATTAAGAAACGCAAAACACTTGTTTTCCATAAAAACAAAACAGCTGTGTACTTCTTTTGCATACAGTTAACTGATTTCTATTTCATGCAATCCAGAATTTTTTTCTTTTTTGCCAAACTCTGACTACCAGAACACGTGCACCGGTTAGTTCTCACGTGCATCTGGGAGATGTATATTTATAAAAAAAAAAAAAAGAACATTGGTGTGATCCAATGACTTTGATCCATGGATAACCAATGATTATCAGACTAATCTTTATAATTTCTGATTAAAGATGCCCCAGCCACGCCCACTTCTTTCCTATTGGTTCACGGGAGCAAAGTTACAAATTTATAGGTCAAAGTTCACCTGGATAAAGTCGGCAAAAGACAAAATGAGTGCACTTGAATTTTTTTTTAATAGATGGAGGATTGTATTGTCTCATTTGCGAGAACACCAAAGGACAACACACTCTAAAATATCAAATTTGATTTCAAGTTTTGGAAAAAGGCTTTCATTTTGCTGATTCACATCATTATTAATCTCGCAATCATCCAATTGAGCATGTTTCGCTTAAGCAGTAGTTCATTAGTATCGCTTAAACACGCCATCAATCCAATTTCCTGCTACTAAAGTAAATACATCGATAAACTCGATTAAACTGAAGTTCATCAAAACTTAAAAATCTATTTCTTCATTAAGAAGCTTACAAAAGTTCATAAAGGCAGAATATAAACAGTATAACAACGCACGTCGTTGAACGTTATACATAACCTGAACATACACTAACAATGTTTTAAAGAAATACTTTATACTCAACGTTTAAAAAAAGCAAAATATTTTAAAATATATATTAGCTTTTATTACCTTCATTAGCGAATCGAAAGTCAAGAAGTGACAACTAGATTTAATTCAATAATAAACATTTACAGTCTGAAAAGCTTTGTGGTAAAAGAACCGTGTTTAAAAAAAAAAAAGTTTGAAATCCGACCCAAAAAACAAAAAAAACCCCCAACTGAACAAATGCATGTGTGGAATTTAAATTTTACGCCAAACATACGGTACGGGTTGTGGCTGCGTTCTGGATGAGCACGCGAACATCATTCCACGCTGATATGTAAGCCAGATGAAGTAAGCGTAGTTCCTCACGGCATCATTTTTCGCATGTTACGCTTCTTCACCGTGGAGGTTCAAATAAATTTCAGACATTAACGCAAACCAAGAAAGAAACATTCATTAAGTACAGAGATAACCTGTACAGCTGAGTTACAAGGGAAGCCAACAAGCAAAACATTCATACAAAACGCACATTGTTAGCGTCCTATAAACAGTTTATTTGTCGAAAAACTTTGTATAAATAGTGGAAGTCTCTTAACTTTTTTTTTTTTTTTTTTTTAGAGGAAAAAGTAACCAGCATTACTGGTTGTGTGGTTGTAACAGTGTATGAATCAAGATTAACATAAAATTAAAATTAGCAATACAAATTTTGTTTAAAAAAAAATCCGAGTTAATAAACTTTAAAAAAGTAGAAGCATATATTTTTATATAAATAATTATATATATTTTTGCATAAATAAAATCAAATAAAGTAATAAATGAAAAATGGGTAATATAATTCAACTAAAACATTTAAATAAAAATAATAAGGATACCCCCAAAAAACATAGAATTTACAATATAACAAAGCAAACGGAAATACTTTCTCTAATAATGTAAATTATTTTAAAAAAGTTAGTTTCATTTCCCTCCTCCGTTTGTGCTGTAGTTGTTACACCAGTGAGGAGGAAGAGAAAATACAGACGTTTTCCAGAAGGTGGCAGGAATACGCAGGAATGGGGGAAAAAACTGTAAAACAAAAAAAAAAAAACACTAACCTAAATCTAAATTCCTCAAAATAAAAAATATATATATATATATATATATATATATATATATATATGTACCCGCAAAAAGAAAACAAAGATTTCCTCCAAAAAAAACCCCTAAACATAT
>JBCNYG010000003.1:27443155-27453910 GCA_039654305.1 Porochilus rendahli | reverse complement strand
ATATACACGTGCGTGTGTGTTGTATGTACACGTGTGTGTGTGTGTATATATGCGCTACGGAGTATATATACGGAGTACGGACTTCTCCATCACAGTTCCTCCCATTCATGCACATGTACTCTGTCCTACTCCTACTGACTCATTACTTTACTCTACAGCATGTACCTCCACCTCTCCAGGCTCATCACCACCTGTTCACAATGTCATTTGCAAACATCCTGGTACATGGAGACTCTTGCCTGACCTCTTCGGTCAACCTATCTATGATAATTGCAAACAAGAAAGGGCTCAGAGCCAATCCTTGATGCCATCCCTCCTCCACCTTGAACTAGTCCCTCATTCCTACCTCCTGCCTCACTACTGTCACACAGTCCTCATACATATCATACTTTATTCCCCTTTAATTACTGAAGCTCTGCACATCTCCACTGTTCTTGAAAATTCTTCCAAGAACACTTCTCTACTCCTCAGGCATCGTCTCACCTTCTAAGTTTGGCAAAAAATTCCCTTCCATATCATCTGGCCAACTGCCTTTCCACTCTTCATTCTCTTCATAGCTTCTCTAACTTCATCCTGAATCTTTTGTCATCCTTGCTGGCATTACATATTTCCCTGCTCCATCCCTCTGCCTGGCCAGTAACAATTCCTTTTCTCCATCCTTAGTGTTCAGCTTCTTATACAACTCATGTATATGCCTCTCCTTTTCCATCTCACTTTTCTCCTTGTGCCGCATCTCTTTGTACTCCTGTCTACTTTATTCATCTCTGCTTGTTTTGCTAATCACTTCCCTTTGATTATTTCCTGAACTTCCTCATTCCACCCAAAAGTGTCTTTGTTCTCCATCCTCTGTCTACATGCTACCCCAAATACCTTTCTAGCTTTCTTCCTTACTACAACTGCTGCCCAGTGAGCAAGTATCCCCGCACCGCTACCCAAAGCCTGTTTTACCTCCTCTCTGAATTTCACACAGCAGTCTTCCTTCTTTAGCTTCCTCTATCAGATCTTTGGTTCACTTCTAACTCTCCTCCTCTTCTTCACCTCTAAAGACATCCTACAGAATATCATCCGATGCTGTCTAGCAACATTATCCCCTGCCAGCACCTTACAGTCACTAAACTCCTTGAGGTTGTGTCTCCTGCATAGGACATAGTCCATCTATGAGCTCCTTATTATTGTCACTCTTTGTCACTTCCTCTCTCTTAGAAAATACATTCATGACAGCCTTTTTCATTCTTTCTACCACCATCTACCTTTCAGAGTTCCTCTCCTTGACACTATACCTGCCCATCACGTCCTCTTTATCTCTGTCATCCTCAACAACACGCTGATTCACCACTCTTTCTTTTTTGGGAATACTTTCAACCACTTCATCTAACTCCGTCCACAAGTCCTCCTTCTCCTCCTTCTTACTCCTATTTAACCCTAATTGTGAGGCATATGCACTGATTATATTCAACATTTTTTTCTTGATACTGTAGAGGAAAGACTTTTGAAAAAAGAACTTAGAGTTAAAACAAAAAAATTCACATAAAACTGTTTTTTTGGGGGGGGGTCGGTGGCATAAAATCCTTTTACACAGAAAAAGACCTTACTCACTCTCACTCATACTCATTTGCCAGACTGGTTAATCCTATTATAGTCATGGGGAGACACTGGATACACCTTGAACAGTCCGCCAGACCATCGCAAGGCCAACACACACACACACACACACACACACACACACACACACACACAAAACCATTCACGTCTAGGTGCAATTTGAAACAGGTAATTAGACTAATGTGCAGCTTCTTAGACTGTGGGAGGAAACCCATACAAGCATGCGAAGAACATGAAATCTTCACACAGAAACTCCCAAGCCTGAGACTCGAATCATGGACCATCTTGTGGACTTGCTAACTACTATGCCACCGTGCTGCCAAAGCAAATCTCAGATAATACAAGCAAGATGAAAACATTGTGTAGTTACAGTTAATTGATTGTTGCTTCTTGTTTGGATAAATGCTACATAATTTAGATGAATGTTTGGAATAGTTTTATTCATGATATATGAATCCACAGCAACAAACTATTTGCATTTCTCTCATTTATGAAAGGGGCTAATAAAATTGTTATGAACTGTATTTGCATATTTTATGGAAATTGCATTATAATTGTTGTATAAATGTTGAACCAGGTTTGTGTTATATTTCTAAAATATTTTTATATTTATATATTTCTTATATACATTGTAGCTTAGTTTTCAATATACATATGCTGCTTACTTAGGTTACATTCCTACAGCGTCCTTTTTTAGTGCTACCTGACACCTTACACACACACACACACACACACACACACAGCGTCGAGTCTGAGACACTGAAACTGGCAGTCGGCGCTAAGATTAGGCTCACACTTCTCAGGAGCCATCGCAGTATGGTGTATGTGAAATAATCCATGACACCATCTGCATGCTTCAGTAATTACGAGTGTAATTAGTCATTGATACCACATATGACCTAATATTGATTTAACATGTCAAGGTTGATTTCATCTTGATCATGTGCATCAAGTGGGTAATGTTCTGTCTCACCTTATTACAGAGTACCTAAAATCTGCTGGTTTTAGTGAGCACTAGATTCTTCCCATATCAGGACTGGAATGCAAATCAGCTGTGGCACAGTGACAGGTTTTTCACTCATGAATACGCTTGTGTCTGTGCCCTACTTTGGCTAACGTACACCTGTCAGCTTAGGCTCCAATAGATAATAACAGCTAAAATTATATGTTGTTTTTAGGAGCTCATGACTTGATGTGTGATGCATTCCTGACCTTTAGCACCACTGCAGCGTGAATATCAGAATTACACTAACATTAACTGTCCTTGTCATTATTATTATTATTATTATTATTATTATTATTATTATTGTTATTATTATTGTTATTATTATTATTATTGTTATTATTATTATTATTATTATTATTGTTATTATTATTATTATTATTATTATTATCATTATTATTATTGTTATTATTATTATTATTATTATTATTATTATTCCAGCTAACGTTTCGGATGTTAATAGGGCAAAAACAGTTGGACTGAATTTCATGTTATTAGCAAAGAGATGTATTTTATTTTATCATCATCACTAATTAGGATATTAATCACTTAATGACTTCTATGTACCTTTATATCTCGGAAACTACCGGACAGATCAAAGTCAGTTTCACTCGTTATTGTTACTGATTTCTTTTTCTCCTCTTCTTGATATTGATGGTTTTTATTTTTATTCTTCTTCAAATAAAGAAGAGTCGTAACAAGCTTTCAGTCCATATTCTAATGTGTATGATTTTTGACTAAATTTGAATTTACTGAAAACTGGTATTATATCCGCGGACGAAAGTTTTACCAAAAAATGTAAATAAAATTTTAATGTTATTATTCTTCTATTTCAGATCAATGTAAAACATTCAAATGATAATTTTTTTAAAATATCTCGTATGTTTTGTGTTTTAGGAGAATATCTCCCAGTATATGTCGCCTCATTAAAGTAATAAAGGAAGTGAAAGTCCGTAGTATCTCCTGGTGCGCGTTGCCGGTTTAAGGGTCAGACAAGGCCCGGACGACGGTACGAATGGTTCTGGGTCTGGATGAAGAGCTCACGTGTTAGTAACGGGACGTGTGTTTTATTTCAGGGTGGTCTTTAACGAGGTGGTTCAGACTTCCAAATACTACATGCGAGACGTGACGGCGGTGGAATCGTCCTGGCTGGTGGAACTGGCACCTCATTTTTATAAACAGGCCACGGTATGAACACACACACACACACACACACCTTTCTTTCTGACATTCCTTTACGGGTTTGCACTCTGACTCTTACATGAATCTCTAAAATGTTCACGCCCGGTGTTTTGTGTTCTCGCCCTGAGCTGTGACCTGACTTTGGTTATTACGGAGATTAATCTCCTCTGCCAGGAGGTTGCGTTCTCACCTCCGCTTGTTTGTCGTGTGCAACAGTACTTAAAATGTAATGACCAGAAGATGAAATTTTTAAAAACCCCTTCAGTTCTGGAGGAGATCCGTGGATGGGACCATGCTGTAAAAATCCCCAAATCCTGAAGGTTCCCTGTTCTTTAACATGGGGCAAAATGTTCATCAGGCGCCCACTAGGGGGAGACATTTCATTCCAACAATGTTTCATAAACAAACCTAACCTCGTCAACTTCCTCTATAAATTATTTTTTCTGTGTTTGTGTCAGAGACGAAGGAAATTTCACCACTCACACATTTCCACCCTTTTATTTTTATCTCCTCCTCCCCTCATTTACTCCTCTTTTTGTCCTCTGTCTCTTCTCCTCCTCCGCAGGGCTCGCTGGGAAGCAAACGCTCCAAAGTCTTCTGAACTCGTCATCCATCGTGACCGGCTGCTGAACCAATGATCCTAAAATACTTGAGCGTGAACACGCAACACACACACACACACACACACACACACACACACACACACACACACACAATTCAGCATTGTGTATATACACACACGTGTACAATATATTTATTTCTTCGTATTTTAAATAATACATTCACCAGCACATGAATTTGGATTTGAGGTCAAAGGTCGTTCATGGGGGCTTCCTAATTTGTTTTAGTTTAAGTTTTATACATTTTGTACCTTTTTTTGTCACCTCGTGCATAGCTTATCTAGGGAAGTGAAATATCCAATAACATTAAATTAGAATGTTTTATTCTATAAAAGTCCTGAATTTTTATTTTTTTATGTGTTTTATTATTATTTTTTTAAACACACCAATTTTTTTCTCCCTTATTATAAATACTGTGTAGTTGTGTGGCCTTTTCCTCACCGTTTTGTGCCAAATAATTCATATTTATAATATAACCGCCATTTTTACACGAGTGCCTAAAAATGTGCTTGTTAATTTTGTAATAATCCTGGAGAATCTTTTTTTTCTTTTTTCTTTTTTCTTTTTTTTCTTTTTTTTGCATTTTTTTTTTGCATTTTTACCCAAACATCCACACTGATTTTCTGAAATTCATCAGAAAATCGTTTAAAATTCACATTTTTTCCCTCCTTTGAATGGTTCCGTGATTGCCCCAGGGTATCTCTATACAAATGTGAGCGAGAGCACAAACCGAAAATGGGCTTCATTTAAACTCTGCTTTCATTTTATTACAAATGAATAATTCTTTCCTTGAGCAGAACTCTAGAATTACCGATTATGCGTCTTTACAACGTCTGCATGATGATATAAATTTAATGATAGTTTTAATAATAATAACCTGAATAGAGATAACTGATGATTAACCAGTTTAATAACATTTGCGTAGTCGAGCTGTAGCTGCTGCTCAAGTCAGATCATATTATCCGAACAGTGTTCTAACTCCACCCTACTTCCTGTCCTGCATGTTCACTTCCTCTCGGATCACTGTGAAAACCTTCCGTAGCGCGTTGGGACCCCGGCTCGGTTTAATCTCAGCGATAAATCTTTATCCGTACGACGAGACGTGGTTCGTAATCGTAGACCTTAAACCACCTCCAGATTTCCCAGAGTTCATCTCCAAGTTCTGTATGGAAATGAAAAGACAATAGCCTCAAATAAATCTGAATCTTCACACGAACATGGCATACGAGTGTTTTATTCTCTCTGGTGCTCCTGAAGATGATCTAAAAGATTTCTGAAATAACTGACGTCTGGTTTGAATTATAAAAATCAGGTTTTACTTTCACTGTTCGCATCGAGATTAAAATGAGAGTGAATTCCATGCCGAAGATAATTAGCATTGGGATGCTTAGTCACTTAGGCCACGCCTTCTTCACTGAGGTTGTCAGACACAGAGACCACACCTCCTTTTTTGGTATTATCAGAGGCCACACCTCCTTCACCGGGATTATCAAACAGGGAGGCCACGCCTCCTCCACTAGGATTATCAAACACAGAGGCCACACCTCCTACACTGAGGTTGTCAGACACAGAGGCCACACCTCCTTCACTGGGATTATCAGACAGAGAGGCCACGCCTCCTCCACTAGGATTATCAAACACAGAGGCCACACCTCCTTCACTGGGATTATCAGGCACAGAGGCCACACCTCCATCGCTGAGATTATCAAACACAGAAGCCACGCCTCCTTCACTGAGAATGACACAGGAGCCACGTTTTCTTCCCCACTATAAACCAGACACAGGCCACATGGGTCCTTAACTATCAGTAATAGGTACACACCTAACTGCCAGAGAGGCCACGCCCCCTTCACATAAACAACAGTCAGTAACTGCCACATAAACTTAAACAGAACTCAGATTAATTCACTGCTATTTTAATAATTTTACTTGTTGTTATTCAATAACTGAAGTGAGATTATCATCTTCATTATCTTCATCAGCTCTTAAAAAAAGCTTTAAATATTCACGAATATGTAAATGAATATGTAAATGTTTGCATTTGTCTCAATTGTTTATTTTTTCCGTTACATTTTTAAAAAATCACCTGGTTTTAATTTAAATGAAAAAAAAGAAACCTGTAATCTGTCTTAAATCTTTTACTGAGTACAGCATTTATTACAACCTGAATACAACCTTTATTTTTTTATTTATTATAAATATGAAAATGATATCCTGTAAAATAGACACGGGGGGAGGAGCTTGTGTTTAATCCTTCCAGTTTCACCACAAGGGGGCAGTGTTGACCACAGAAGCTCAGGACACTGAAAAGAATCAATAAAAAGATTAATGTTGAGAGAGTCTATGGCTTTAATATTGTTAAAGAAACATGACTCATCCTGATTTCTAATGAAATTAAAATTAAAACAAACTGATGACTGAAAGCCCCCAGTGCAGCTAACTGGGTTATCAAAGTCCGGCCGTGTCTCTCCCTGTCTGTGGTGAGAGGAATGTAAAAGAACCATCGCTGATTTTCGTCTAGAGTTCGCTGCATTGCCCTCAGCGTGTTTCTGCCCTGCGATGGCCTGGCGAACCGTCCAGGGTGTACTCTGCCCTCGCCTAGAGTCGGCTGAGATGGGTGCCAGCCTCCCCGCGACCCTGATTAGGGTTAAGTGCAACAGAAAATGACTGAATGAATGATAACGGAAGTAGATTCTGTTCATTTCCTTTGACTTATTTGTAACTGCTCAGATTTAAACTTGAAAAAGATGTAGGTTAAGGTTCACCACTAAGCCCAGATAAAAAAAAAAACAATTCCAGGTTTCTCATCAAAACTTTTTGAAAGCCTAAATGCAGCACACGTTTTTTTGTTTTTGTTTTTTTTTATAGAGAAATGAGGTGAACGTCGAAGCCCGAAAGCTTTTAAAGCTGAATGTGGGTAAAGTGACTGAAGCAATAAAATACACCCAGGATGAGAGAACAGCAGCCTTGCAGCTCCAAAAATCTTTAGAAAATCCAACTACTGTATTTCAAACAGAACTAAACCAACCTCACAATCGCACTCACACACTCACACACTCACACCACTCACACCACTTACAGGGAATCGAGTTCTGTGTCATTTTAAAGTTCTGTGTTGAGTCTGCGGTGTTTCCCGAGGTTCTGATCGTGGTTTAAAAAAGAAAAGAAAAGTAAAAAATTACATGTAGCGCCAATTTCCAGGCGCGGGCACTGATGACAAACAGGAATTTTTCTTAACCAGCCTAGTACAAAATCTAAAATCATATTTTCACGATGATAAAAGTGAGTTGAATACAAACCTAAAAAAGAAAAAAAAAAATAAATTAATTTTTGTAAATCTGCTTTGTGACATCATTCTCTGTTAATAAATAATAAATAATAGAAAACATTCATGAAACTGTTGCATTAAAAATCTATTTGCATTAAGAACTTATTATTATTATTATTATCATTATTATCATTCATTCATTCCTTTGCTGAACCGTTTAATCCTTTTAGAGTCACGGGGAGGCTGGAGCCTATCTCAGCCGACTGTGTGAAGGAGCGAGTCCACTGCAGGGCCGACGCACATTCGATCACTCACACTCGCACCTATGGCCTAATGTGCATGTCACCATGCCCCCCTTAGTTTTATTATTATTATTATTAACTTTACTAATAATTAATTAAATTAAATATAAAGTGGATCCTGGAAGGAAAAAAAGAAATGTTTTCCCACTACAAGTAAATACGCTGTAAATTCAATCATTTTACATTTCAGTAAAATAAAAAAGTGGCTGTTTCTGATCTCATGGTGTTTTCCTGCAGCGTGTCTGAAAGCGAGTCGTGTTCACTACGTCGTCCACTCGAGGTTCTGAAGTCGTTCCCTTTAAAGCTGTAAGTGTTCTCTCAGGATTTCTGGTTGTTGGAAGAACTCCATCCTTAATTTGTAAACAAGCCTAATTATCCCAAACTTCACCATTACATTCATCTTAAAGCCGTTTATTGAAATTATTTATAGATTTATTTCAGATATCAGTTTGGAAACTGAAGTATTTTTTTTACGTTATTAAATTTTTATACGACGTGCAGACTTCATGTTTCCGAATGTTTTATACCGAACGCCCCCGGAGCGTACCGAGACACATGCCACGTATAAACCGGGTGGGGTTCAGGAGACGGGTGTGTTTGTGTGATCCGAGGGCCACAGACAGAAGTTAAAGGTCAGGAGTTTGGGATTTGGTTCTTGCATCATGGTCAGGGAGTGAACGGAGTGTCTGAGCGTTGTTTAGTGACATGATCATGGGTCTGGAACACTTTCTTCATATTGTTTATCTTCCTCAGAACCTCAGCGAGTCACTTTCCAAAAAAATAAAAAGTCCATGGTGTGTCTTAAAGCGTTCCTTATTGATCTGCGTGCAGAAGCTTGAGTACACTTCACCTTTAACCTTCCAACCCTGCGGACACTTTAAAACTTAAAAAATCTGGACAAACAACAATTTAATAAACTATTTAAAGTGTTTAACGGGTATTGATTATTTAGTATATACACAACGGGAACAGTATTATATATATTTATTTATATTTCGGGGACAGTCGTGGCTTAAGGGTTAGAGAAGTGGCTTTGGGACTGAAAGGTCGCAGGTTCGATTCCAGAACCAGCAGGAAAAATGTGCGGCGGTGGGGGCGTGAGCTGGACACTGGAGGCTCCTCCCATTAGTGTTAAATAAACACATTTGTCTTTATATTAAACAGATTATTTAATCTTCTTCCGTCTGCTCTACACGTCCCTGCGAATTAGCTGTCGCTATAGAAACGATAATGTATTGAGCTGCTGTTCTAGAAAATTAACCAACAGCTTCCGACCAATCAGAATCGAGCATTTAAAGCCACTTTCTATTTGCTCGATGGTTTTCTTCCTTGCTGAGTGAGGTCATGAGATCACGACTCCTCTGGGGATGCAGTAGAAGGCGTTCGGGTTTACGCCCACTCGGAGATCATTTGATATACGGCTGTGTGATTGACGTCAGGGCACGATGTCAGCTTATTACCGCCATCCAACTACAGCGTAATCAAAAAACAAATCTAGAACTTTCTTATCATTTCTTTAAATACGGTTGATGTCGATAGTAAAGTGATTTATTCGCCGCTTTTTTTCCCGCCCTTCGTTGAATCGTCTCGCAGCTCGTGGTGTAATAATAGCCGCTATTGATTTGCAGGTTTTGTAAAATTCATGACACGTCGTAGGAGACGGAGAGCCTCCGAGTCACAAGACACTCAGATCCTGTTTTTCACTTCGGGCGTCGCTTCACTTACACTTCGAGGAAAATCACTGGCAGAGTCGCGCCATTACGACACGTTGTTTTTTCCCTCCTTCACGTCAGGCCCCTGTTAGCTCGCTGTTTGTGTCCCAAGTGAATCTTTAAACGTTTTTTTTTTTTTTTTACGGGTTCTGAGGCGTAAGTCATGTGCATTCTGTAATTAGGCTTGTTCAAAGTTTGAAAAGTCATCAGACGGGTTAATCTTTAGCTTCCAGTGATACGTTATTGTTCACGCCGGAGTCGGGATGATAATCATTTCATCTTTTCTGTTCATTTGGAATTTTATTTTATCTTATTTCGATATTACACCTTTAATTTATTTATTATTTTTATTCATTTATTTGCTGAACTGCTTAATCAGGGTCACGGGGAGGCTGGAGCCTATCTCAGTGGACGTTGGCGAAGGCGGGGTCCACCCTGAGCGGCTCGACAGTCCATCACAGGGAAATCTGGAACGGCCAATTAGCCTAATGCAGACCACTATGCAACTGTATCACCCACAGTTATTGTTTTATATGTTTATATCACATATTTTCTTTCTATCAGAGGGTCTGATAAGGTCCATTAAGGTCTGTTACGCTCTACTGCTCTCTTCCGCGCGTCCCGTGTTTTATCACCATTGGCTTCAAATTGTAATACTGCGGAATAACCTGGAAAATGACCGACAGCCAAAAATTTTGCCACGATCAGTGCGATTCATCACGATTCCACCAAGTTCCCTCAGGATCATCACGATTCCACCAAGTTCCCTCAGGATCATCACGATTCCGCCAAGTTCCATCAAGATTATCACGATTCCGCCAAGTTCCCTCAAGATCATCACGATTCCGCCAAGTTCCATCAAGATTATCACGATTCCACCAAGTTCCCTCAGGATCATCACGATTCCGCCAAGTTCCATCAAGATCATCACGATTCCACCAAGTTCCCTCAGGATCATCACGATTCCACCAAGTTCCCTCAGGATCATTACGATTCCACCAAGTTCCCTCAAGATCATCACGATTCCACCAAGTTCCCTCAAGATCATCACGATTCCACCAAGTTC
>JBCNYG010000003.1:27371739-27396677 GCA_039654305.1 Porochilus rendahli | reverse complement strand
CGCCCGAGCTGGGAATCGAACCCAGGACCTTCTTGCTGTGAGGCGGACGTGCTAACCACTACTCCACCGTGCCGCCTTGTGTGACCGAAGTAACACACTTAATTGCCATACCACTAAAATAACCACTACATCCAATAAAACACACACTATTTTAACAGATCTGACTTCAGTAAACTAATAAAAAATGCATCTCAGTTTCAATTTAGTGAAATATTCAATCATACATGTGGTGAACCACTTAGTCCTATTAGGGACATGAGGAGGTTAAAGCCTATCTCAGCCGACCCCGGGTGAAGGTGGGGTACACACCCACTCACACTAACACTCTCACCTAGCGGCAACTTGGAGCAGCCAGTAAGCGTAATGCGCATTTCTTTGGACTGCGGGAGAAACCTGGAGAAGAGTCACACAAATACACGAAGAACATGCAAACTTCACACAGGAATGCCCACGCCAAGCCCAAGACTCGAACCCAGGACCTTCTTGCTGTGCTCGTTCTACTGCACCACCATACTGTTTATTTAATATTTATGGAAGGAGTCTCCAGTGCCAGTGCTTGGTAAGAGTCAGCGGTAAAGCTGTAACTTGTTTTTGGTATCTTCAGGCCTTTATAGCTGCTGTAATGTAATCGAGGATGGAATTTATAAATGTTTAATGTGGTGTAAGAGGAATCAAACACTTGGGGACATGAGGTTACTGGAAAATTATCAACTTCATGGATGTCTTTTTTTTCCTCCAGCAGCACAACACTGAAATATCTATATTGATGACATCACATTTATTAAAGAATATTTTCCACATATTTCTCCATCATATCTCTCAAGCCCCAAACACCCCCCCCCCCGCCCCTTCTGCTCCTTCGCTCCCGAACGTCGCTCTGTGAGCAATCCTCTCACTGAAAACACAATTAACGCTATTGATTGCTCTTTCACTTCACTACAGCATGTCGGGGGAAAACATTTCAGCGCTTTACAGGAAAACGTGCGCCGGGTCAATGAGCTCGAACGCAGAGCTAAATTTAATTGTGTTGGCAGAAACGAGTCTTAAAGAGGTTTCATCTAACCCTGAGGAAGTGTTCAATACATGAGGAACATCGATCAATTATTATTTTAACCATCACTGGTTTAAAGATGTGGAACCATGTTTGGTAGGATTTCTGTAACAGCCTCAGACTCAGAGATAGAAATCTATGTTTAAACTCTACTGATTCTCAAAATGTCGTTAACTAACACCCAGGCATGTGGATGTCTCCGATTAATGATTTATATACGTTTTTGGAAATAATGGCTTATGCCATAACAAGGGTCGTGTTAATAGGAGCATTTTAAAATAAAAACAATATTCAAATCATACTTATTATTTTTTGAACAGGGACAAATATCTGGGATTCTCTTTTCTCCGGAAGGTCTCTTCTGCCTTCTGCAGCGGCAGCTCAGTGGTTAAGACTGTGGGTTACTGAGCAAAAGGTTGTGAGTTCAAACCCCACTACTACCAAACTGCCACTGTTGGGCCCTTGAGAAAGGCCCTTCACCCTCAACTGCTCGGTTGCACACATGAGATAAAATGTAAGTTGCTTTGGGTGAGGGCCCTTGCCAAATGGGGAATTGTTAAAAAACAAAACACGGTTTATATGAAAAAAGGAAAAAGAAAAAACTCAATGCTCTTATTGACTTAATTAATTTTTTTAAAATATGAACATTACTTTTTTAAAGAAACATTTCCCCTTTCTTTTTAAAACAGCCAAACATTAAACATGATTATAAAATTCTTTCTTTCTTTCTTTTTATTTTTTTCTAAATAATTTGCTTTTTTTTACTTCAATCTACAGACCACACACAACACCTTTTTTTGTTTTGAAAATACAAACAAACAAACAAACAAACAAACAAAAAAACCCTAACACTAATAACATCCTTAACAAAAGAACGTAAAAATTTCCTAGAAACCAACACTATCGCACATTTCTTATTAGCAGTGTCTGCAATATGCCGTTCTAACATTGTGTACATTGTGTACCCATTTCGTAATCCCAACCCGAGACACTGTCTGCACTTTCCCCTTATTTGATGTAGCCTTTGGCAAGTTTGCAGAAATGGATTATATTTAATTCTGATTATTTGGACTCCACTTACAGCTACTCTATGGTCCGAATATTACTTTAATTATGTATCAACAATAGCCAGTCTTTGGTTTGTACTGATTATAATATTGTGTGCTGGAATATGAAAAAATTTTTTTATATTTTTTTATATGTATTTTTGTATAATGATGTTTAATGATAGATTCATAAAAAATGATTCTGTGCATGTACTCTGACTCTTGGGTCTATACTGAAGTATAATACTTTAATACTGGCAAAAAATTGTCTATATAGGTGTATGTAGTCTTAGCCTTCATTCTGTACTGGTGTAAAATGGCCTCTACTGGTGTATAATGGGCTATACTGGTGTATTTAATCTTACCCTTGGGTTTGTACTGGTGTGTAATGGTATATACTGGAGAATGATGGACTATACTGCTGAATAATGGTCTATACATAATGTTATGGTTGGGTCTGTAAGGGTGTATAGTTGTCAATACTGGTGAATAATCTCCTGTACTGGTGTAAATAATGGTTTGTACTAGTGTATGTTGTCTTACATTTAGGTCTGTGCTGATGTATAATGTTCTATACTGGGATGTACTGGTCTTTTGTGTGTACCAAAGTATTTTACTCTTAAGTCTATAATGGTATATAATGGTTTATCATGGTTTATATAGTATTTTTATGAGGTCTATACTGGTGTATAATGGTCTGTACTGGAAGACAATGGCCTGTACTGGTATTTAATGGTTCGTTGTGTTGTACGTAGCCTTATTTTTGACTATATATAAATATCTATGAAACTCATTGAGGTTTGGGTTGATGCTGTATGAACGAGGGACATGAGCTGCGATGAGGAAGTGAGAGGAGAAAGATGGAGCAGGTAAAGAAATGAGAGAGGCATCGGAGGGAGGGATGAGCAGCGGGCAGATGTGTGTGTGTGTGTGTGTGATGGATTGCTCGGCCAGGCAAGGCCGTGGATAAGAGTGCAAACAAACTGGGTAATAAATGAAGGGGCCCGAGCGGGCTGTGATGCATGCTACCACGAGCCGCCGGCAATTTGTAACACAGAAACGAGTGAGCTGACAGACGAATGAAGAGACAACTTACAAGGAGAAGGAGGAGTGCATATGTGTGTGTGTCTGTGTGTGTGTGTGTGTGTGTGTGTGTGTGTGTGTGTGTGTGTGTGTGTGTGTATGTGTGTGCGTGTGTATGTGAGTCCACTCACCAGGGGGCTAATCAGGCCTGCGTGGGCCACTAATTCAGCCTATAATGAGCGGAGTGGAGACTCACTGTCCCACCACAAAGCACCGGTATGAGTGAGAGAAGACTGTGTAGTCAGCATGTGAAAGTGTGTGTGTGTGTGTGTGTGTGTGTGCACTGAGAGCGACACAGCCACACAGCACAGCTCTTCTCACAAGGATAAAACTTGTTGGATCCAAAACTCTTGGGATGTTATCTGATGCTGTCTTTCAGAAAAAAAAAGTGTGCACGATTAGCATAAACATAGCACCAGGAATGCTAAAAATGGAGCTTAGCCGTTCAGCTAAAGGCGTGAACTCAGGGACCAAGAGATGCACACGTCGCATCTCAGACGCTTACACAAGGACAGTCAAGGCGCTAATTTATTACCCCGATGACCCAGGTGATCAGGAGAAGCGCTGTTTTTTTAGCGAGTACTTTCAGACACATTAGCGAGCCCGTTCACACTCCTGCTCAAGACGCGGTGACACTGTCACTTCAGACTTCAGTTTACACTCCACTTGATGATGACGCTAAAGCTGACATCTTACACAAGCAGACTTTGAGTGAAAGACACATTTATGCTAATACTGATGTTGTAGAGCTGACAGAGCAACTACATGATGCCACCATCCATATCTTATGCTAATATGCTTTAAATGAAAGATAAGCGTATGCTAACTGATATTCCATGCTAGCTAACTGAATGAACACTACTACCGACTTCTAGACATCATATTTGTGATGAGTGATAAGATGACATCCGTTAAAGATAATGCTAACACATATATTCTATGCCACCTCTGTTGTTTATACAAGCTACCATTGAGATAAATAAAGCTAAGGCTGATACTGTATGCTAGTTGCCTAAACTCTATGATAATTCTGACATTTTACGCTAGCAGCCTTTGAAATGGACAAAATGCTTATACTGATATTGTACACTTGCTGTTGCAAACACTGCTATCTTATGCTAGCTGATGTGCTAGCTTCCAAAATAACTAGATAATGCTAACATTGGCACCTATTCTTCATTCCTTGAGTGGCAGAAAACAGGAAGCTAATACTGATACTGTAATCTAGCTGACAGAAATACTGCATGATATCAACATGTATATGTTACTTTCTTTTGCTATCTTAAAGATTACATCATGCTAACGCTGACATTAAATGTTAGCTGAGTAGGACAGCTTCCTGAATGACATGTCATTAATATTAACACTCATGCTCGGTTGCTGAATGATGCTAATGGTGATCAATTCAAATGAAAGATAAAATGATGCTAATATTAATAGTACTTGATCCATCAAGTTTATGCTAAAATATTATTGTAGCTAACTGACTAAATGAATGATGCTAATGCTAATAGCACTGATCGATTATATATCACCACTTTATGTGTTGCGTGCTACGTAGTACACACATTAAGCCAAATACGGCAAACATTTGTCTGCATTGAGTGACAGTATGTGAATTTTACATTGTTAAGCTTACCGAAAATTATGTTCCAGAAGCAAAGTTTGTACATACTGACATCAGTTAACATTCTGTTTGTCAGCTGAAGAGATGGCTGGAGGAGGTTCCGATCACTGGGAAAAAGCCAACGCAAACGGACAGGTAAGACCTCCGGCTCCAACGGCAGCCATTACCGCATGCCCTTACTAGCATTGGTTTTACTGTCTACAGGCCACTTTTCATGATAACACGTATCCAGTCCAACTGTCAGTTGACCAGCGGGAAGATTTTGACTGGAAGATGCTAACAGGGCTATTTATGCTAGTAAGGTTTTTGTAAACAACAAGGTTTTGCTAGCAACGCCACTTATGCTAACAGGATTTGAAAGAACAGTTTCTGAGTGAACGTATTAGCTGAACATCTTCTTAGCACCGTGACAGAGCCGGGTGGTTCCCCTCGTGGCTTTTGGTGGCGAAAGAACAAATGATGCATGAAGGGAAGAGTTCGAGTCACACACACTGTTAGCTCATTCACGTCAGCGTAAATCCAAACCCTCGTCTCGCTCAAGGCCGTTTTATAACGAGCTTCTCTTTCAATCTCGTCCTGCTCGCTGTTAGCACCGTCAGAGAGCCATGAAGAAGAGCGCTATGTTTCTCACTTATCAGCTCATCTATCAAATAAAATTCTACAAACCTCCCGGGTTTGTCTCTTACGCAGGGTTTGATTGTATTAACCATCACATTTTCATGGAATTAAACTGTCTGATTTATAACATGAGCTCTGATTGTGTTTCTTGCTGATTATTAAAATATATGGCTCGGTACTTCGGGCGCTAAAACAACGCCGCTGTAAATAACACACCGCCCAAGTGCTTAAGTGGATAATTACATTAATGAGGGTATGTGTTATGATGTTCTACGCTCAGGTTCTAGTTCATTAAGTACGCACCTTTCTATTTCCTAATAAATTAGTGGCTTGATATGTTTTATTTATTTATTAATTTATTGGTTTGCAAACATTGTTCATGTAAACATGGAAATCTGGTCAGTAAAAACACTTTAATAAAAAATACACTCAATTAAAATTTAAGACTTAATGATTTAATAAAAAAAATATTAGAACAAATTTTCCGCAGTGCAGCTAACTGGGTTATCTGTATAGTGTTTCTGCCCTGTAATGGCCTGGCGAGCTGTCCAGGGTGTACTCCGCCCTCGCCCAGAGTCGGCTGAGATGGGCGCTAGCCTCCCCGCGACCCTAATTAGGAATAAGCGGTTCAGAAAATGAATGAATGAATGAACAATTAGTTCTTTTTTTGTAAAGGGTTGCAAACTTTGCAAAACCGTTGCGAGAGTTGGCAAATGTTGTAACACAGGTTGCTAAAGTTCTTTTTTGGTCTGCCAAGTATGGAGCACAATGCTGGGTCAGGGTGGGCTCCCCGTTTTACAGGGTTGGGTCCATCAATTATTATTTTTCTTATTTTCTTGTCTTCAGCTGCAGGATAGCTGCAGCAGCAGATAGAAGAAAGATGTTCTTGCTCAAGGGCAGGATTATAAACATTCATCAGAAAAGTTGGCGAATCCAAAATTATGTCTGTCAGCATTTGCCCCTCCGTGAGAAACAGGATTAAAGGTTAAGTTTTAAGAGAGGCAACTATGTTTTAAATAAACTGTAAATAAATAAAAAAATAAATCAATAAAATAATAATAAGTTTGCATTGCCAAATTGCTTTAGTATATAGAGAAATAAAGCACTTTGAGATACGAAGAATAACTCTTGCTTTGTGTTTAACTACAACACCAACAGATTATTATTTCTTTTCCTGAAAGTGCAAAAGAATGAATTTTCAAAATAATAAGTTTAAAAAGAAAGACAACATTAGCAAAATGTTTTAATTACTTTGTTTAATAGAAGACATCACATGCCATAAAATATATTGACATCTTAATATTTATAATTAATTTTGTGCTGCCATTTTAAATACTGATACCACTGGAATGGTACAAATATAATTGTGTGATGTGTCATTCTTGTAGCACTTATTTAGAAATTAGATTTTTTTATCTGTTGAATTTTGGAAACGACATTAATTTTGAACAGACAGACTGCATGGAAATAGTGAATAAAGTCAAATTAAAAAGAAAGTACAAAACTTATTCGGTCAATATTTCAATATAGTCATGCTTATAAACCCTAGAAGTGTATCTACTGCCATCTTGTGGAATTTCTTTGTGCAAATGAGAACTGTGTGATAAATATTGTTTGTAATAAACACATTTGATTCCACTGCATTATACAGTCATAAAATCCAAAGAGCATGAAATCACAAACAGAAAAGTCGTTCTATTTCGCTAAAACCACTGGGGCTGAACCTACTTTGAGGGAACATTTAATAGTCAGACAGTCAAAAGTATGTTTGTATTTCACCACTTGAATAATTCCTATTGCATAATCATGCAAATGCAGGCCAAGGCTGGATTTGCATACTGGTATTTTTTTATTCTCATAAATATTAACAAGGTGCCAATGAGGAAGCATTAAGACATCCGTTCTCTCGCTGACTACTGGGAGATTTCGGAGTGGATGCGTTCACATTTGGCTACTCATGTTGCATTCCAGATGCCATCTCTAATGCAAGGGAGAGGCAGATGAAACGCCTGTCGCATACTGAACACTTATTTCCAATGAAGACGTTTTAATCATTGCATTTCATTAATGTTTAAAAATAAACTGATATGCTCTATGGAGCACCTTAGAATAGGATTAAATAAAGCAGAGACAAAAAGATTATTGGAAAAAAACAAAAAAAACATTTGGCATTCCTACTCAATGGGGGAAAAGATTACTTGATACAACCTGTACATTTTGATAATTTAATTAAAAACACATTTTAATTTAAATATTGACTCTGGGCCATATTTACAAAAACATGTTACTCAGAGTCTGGTGAGGGAAAAAAAGGGATACGATTAGGCTTTAATATGATTTATTTTATTTATAACATTATTGTTATTCTTTGATTTTTATCAAACAGGATTTTACTTTTGCTTGTGTTGATATTAAAGGGGAATTAAACCCAAAGTTAACAAAAGCTTGCATACATCCTACATGTCTTTATACAACAAAACACACTATTGTTATTACAATTTTCATCGTGAAGAAGAAGAAAAAAAGAGTTATAAATCCTTACACAGGGGGTGCCATTTTACTTTGAAAAGTGGAGCGGGTGATGAAGAAATGGGTAAGGCAGAAGTGTTATGCATTAAATATTGTAGGATATATACGATGTGTTCAGTATATGAGCAGACACCTGTCTGATGTATGTAGTTTACTAGTTTATATCCCATTTGTTAAGTTTAATACCTGTATACTGCTATTTTTGCTGATATCTTGGAATTTTCACTCTCACAATTTCGAACTGCAGCAAGAGTGAAACAAGCCCCAACTGGTGGGCTTTTTTAAACGGGCTAATGCAAGATATCAACACATTTTATCAGACTGCAACCTCGGATATGTAAGCAAAAACCACCTGATGATAAAAAATACATTTTGGCTTATACTTATTATTATAGTTGCATCTCGCTAAACTGTGTTTTTTTTTTTAACTAGAAGTGTTGTAATGGTTTGTGATTCGTAATAAATCAATTGTGAATCAATTATTTCACAAAACACAAAGCACTGTATCAGAGAAATTACTTATTTTATAGAGTTATAGATTTAATAGAGCATCTTGGGCTCTATATAAAATAATATAAAAAAAAAAAAACACACAACAGAATTTAACATAAAAATATAATGCAAAGTATGGTTTGTGTGACGTTTTTAAACATTCTTACAAATGCCTTAATTGGCAAAGGGGTACCAGACTGCACCATGCTGAAGGTTACACATTAAATTTAAACTTTCCCTTTTAAAAATCAAAGCAAGACATTTCGCAATGTTAAGGCGGTTGTTTGATGACATTAAGTACCACACGGTAAATTGTATTGAACTATTTTCATATAGTGCTAAATGGTACTTTTTGTTTTAGGATGCTGGTAATTGTACGAAATAACATGCAAAACATCTAACGTCCCATGAGCATTCATTCTGCAGGAAGGAAACAACTTGTTAATGAGAGAGATGAGAGAACGGCCAGAATTGCCACTTTTTACAACAGAAAAGCATCCCGGAATGCACAAGAGGCCTTGAGAAGTCCAAGAACTTGAACTAGAGGCTATTGGTGGGCACAGACTTGCTTCAATGGCAAGAAAGACAGCATTGCAACTCATCATTTACAATTAGTGCAAAAATGACAAAATTCTTATATACATCGCCGAAGTTCAGAGTAGGAAAGTGACTACTGGTTGGCCTAGAAAAGGTTCTGAACCACCATCCAACGCTTCACGAGAGGGAAGCAGTTCTCCAGAAATACTGTTCACAGTGGAAGTGGGGAGCTGCTCACCTCGACTGGGGATGTCGTCAGGAGATGGAAGGAATACCTCGAGGACCTCCTCAATCCCACAAACACGCCCTCCATGGAGGAGGAAGACCCTGGGGATTCAGGTGGGGGTCCGCCCATTACTGGGGCTGAGGTCGCCGAGATGGTCAAAAAGCTCCTCGGTGGCCAGGCTCCAGGGTTGGATGAGATCCACCCTGAATAGCTCAGGGCTCTGGATTTTGTTGGACTATCTTGGTTGACAAAAACTTCTGACCCAGAACACGCTGGAGGTACTATTTCATGTGTGATGTATAGGTTTGGTGTGATTAGGGTAGAATACGCACAAATGTAATGTGCATTACTGAAAACAACCTAAGCATGAATGGGAGAATCAAGCCCACAGCATACAGTGCCATTTGAGACGTAAAGTTGCTATGTTTGAATACTACTGACTAGTTTGTTAGAAGCTCTACAACAGTTTGGGTCAACATTAGTCGGATTGGTCACTTCCTGTTATGGGTATGAAAGCAGGTTGACGTCATAACAGCCATCGACCTGGAAATGGGGAGAAGAAGAATATGAAGCTGTTCTTTTCTTTCATAAAGAGGTAAAGTGGAGGCAGTGTGCTATTAACTCTTTAGTCTTGCATTAAATGATTTCAAAGTAAAACATGATTTCAAAATAAAAGTCCACGTTTAGTTTCCTTTTAAAAAAAATACAAATTAAGTTTTAAAAGACCTATTTCTGAGAGCTTACTTAAAATAGTTTTATTGTTTCTATAGAAACAGCTACATGTTGAGTTCACCTACCTGCTAAAAGTTCAAAGCAATTTGTTGGCAATGCATCAAAATACACATCACATCACACCACTGCTGAAATTGCATCGCCCTAATATTCCATTCATTTTCTGAACCGCATCCCTAATTATGGTTGCAGGGAGGCTGGCGCCCATCTCAGCCGACCCTGGGCTAGAGCAGAGTACACCCTGGACAGCTTGTCAGGCCATTGCAGGGCAGAAACATGCTGACGGCAACTCAATGGCCTACTCTTTATGAACGACAGCAATGGTTCTTTTACATTGCTCTCACCAAAGACAGTGAGAAACATGGCTGGCCTCTGATAACCCAGTTAGCTGCACGGGGGGGTGGGAGTGATAGTGGGGCTGGAACCCCCGACCTTCGGATCAGTAGGCCTCTCCCACTGGAGCCCACTGCCCCCTGGTCAGGATGCTTAACTGTAAATCAATCATAGCAAACTGCCCTAATACTTGTATGGCCAAAAGTTTGTGCTTTTTGAGACAAATAAAAAGTCCACGTGGCCAAAATGTGCTTTTTCAGCATTCCCTTTCAGATATATTCCCCTTTGACTGTTATAATAACCTCCACACTTCTGGGAAGGTTTATCTCTTGGATTTGTAGTGTGGCTGTAGGATTTTGTGCCTCAGCAACAGGAGCATTAATGGGCTCAGGCACTGATGTTGGGTGAGGAGGCCTGGTAAACAGTTGGAGGTTCAAAGTCTCAAAGGTGTTCAGTGGGATCGAGGTCGGGGCTCTGTTCAGGCCACTCAAGTTCTTTCACTCCGACTTCGGGAAACCATGTGATTATGGGCCTCATTTTGAACACAGGAGAATTGTCATAAGGGACAGGTGAAGGCCTCCTAGTTCCAGTGCTGGTAATCTGTAATACTAGAGTGTATAATGACATCCGAATTGTGTGTCTTCGCTATGTAGCCAAGATTTTGCAAAGAAAAATATATGTAGCTAATGGTTTGGTGTCCACAAAATTACCTAATGTTTACATTTCCAAAAGACAACTTACATCAAAGCGGCCGATGGATGTGGAGGTCTGGCTTGACTGCATGATCTCCGTGAGAGCCCACATGTGTTGGATACTGGATGACACGGCATCAGGATCAGGAAGTCCCTGACACAACATTGATTCTACTTAATAACTCAGTTATTCACTGACCCAGAACAACATATCCAAAAAACAATAACAGCAACAAACAAAACAGCATAAGTACTGTGCGAGAGGCACTACATCTTTCAGTCATTCTATAAATATTAAACACAGAAATGTTAATGGTGGGCAGTGCTGCTTGGAATAGTGAAAGGTATAGAAAGGTGGTTTAAAAGAAACTCCTTACAGTGCTGATTGATGATGAGTAAGTCCTTTACACTGGATATAAAGTGTAAGTTAGACATGTAAGACAATCTTCTTGGAGTGCTCATTCAACGTCAGGCAAAGAAAAACGCACAGCAATGTAATTACCTAGCATTAAACACAGCTCTTCCTGGAACACTAGACTACTTACATTCAAATCAAGAGGCTCTTCGGCAGGTGTGATGGTAGATAACCAGGAAGGAACATCTCTCACTGATTCCTGGGGGAAAAAATGGAGGCTGGGAGTAAAGGTGTGACAGTAAGTGCAAGCCTATAGCAGGGTGAAATATAACCCAAGAGCTTTAATACCTCCACCAAAGGGACTGTTCTGAGATTGGTTGTGTGTGTCTGTAACCACGATAACTCAAAAACTAAGTGAGGGATTTCCATGATATTTTAACCGGTTGTGGGTCATAGGACAATAAAGAGCTGATTTAATTTTGGGCGTGATCCGGACCCTGGAAGCTTTTGAAGGATTAATTAAAATTGTAAGTTAGGGCAAAAAGTACACATTTTAGGCTACTCACTCACTCGTTTACTGAAGTGCTTAATCCTCTTATGGTTGTGGGGAGACTTAAGCCTATCTCAGCAAAAAACACGTAAAGGCGGGGTACACCCTAAAAACCTTATTAGACCATCACACACGCATACACACACAGCAACTCACACCTTGGAACAGACAATCAGTGCAGTGTCATCCCATGCAAACTGCTCACCAAAACACCCAAGACTATGACCTTCTATTTTAGACTAGAACGTCACAATCACAAAACTGACTGAACATAACGCCTAGATAAAACTTTTTTTGGAAATTGCACTACTTTGGTGGTGGTCTGCACTATCTGTGTGCATTTATATTTACAAAATTGCTTACTACCTAAACAGGAAGAGAACCACAATGGATGACTCCATCACTATGCATTTGACAAGGAATGTAAAATTTATTTATCTTGAGTAAGGGTGCCTTGTTTTTTACTTACTTCACGTGCCAAAGAGTATATCTGGATGTCTTCTATGTTGAAATTCAGCCAGACTGAAGAAGGCTGTCTCAGTATGAGCCGCACGGTAATGACGTTATCTGGCTCCGATAGCATCTGTCAGCCAGCACAAGAGAAGAAGAAAAGCCTTCAGTAAACACAATGGTGCAGAATTAATGTGACAGGTTGGAGACTTTCAAGGGCAAGTTCAGTCCATTCAAACCTTCAGGATGCTGCCAGAATAATGTAGGAGAAAAAATAAGCTTAACATTAAATCAGACAAATCAGTAAAGTACAAGCTATGGGGAACTTTGAAATGAAATCACCAAAGGGAAACAAGAGAAACAGTTCAATTTGAGGTGTTATTTGCTTTAGAATGTGATTCCTCTAAAACTAAATGGAACTGATATTTGCAACCCATAAAGCAGGAAGCACAAGATATTTTCAACTCACTGGACAATATCTCTTCAGATCGGTTTATTTTTATCGTTTGAAAAATCTCTCCAGGTTTAACCCTGTGTCAGCTTTCTTTTCGACTGCAACAAGATAAATAAATGTGCTTATAATAGTGGTTAGGGTGCTGGGCTCCTGATCAGGAAGTGGTGAGTTCATATCCCAGTTGGACCCCCACTGTGCTAAGACCCGTGGGCAAGGTCTTAACCAAAAGTGTGCCTTGGTCCACCTGGCAGTATAAATGGGTACCAGTAAAAAATAGTGGGAAGGCAACCAGCGACAGACTAGTGTCCCATACAGGAGGAGCTGAACTCCAACAGAAACCGGGGATAAGCACCGGCCTGATGAGCCACTAGCCTCAGGTGTAAAAATACCACATACTTTACTAGTACGCAGGAGGTACACTGTACTGAAATGGTCTCAGCATCACCGTCTATTTATACCACAGTGAACCATAAAGTAGTAGATAAGCACTTAATAATTTCTAAAACTCACCTTTATAACCAAATAATTTGTAAATGTAGTCCAAGGGATTCCTTTAATTATGACCAGAATATAGTAATAATATTTTTTTTAATCGATTAAATTTTTTATTAACTAATGTTTAATTAATATTTAATTAATTTATTTATTTTTCCATGTCTAATTCTCACCTTGGTGTGAGGGCAAAGGCCAGCATGTTTCTCTGAACTGCTTCTCATGCAATATCAGGAGTATCATAACATGCTCTGTCTGCCCACCTTTGTATGATGACTAGTATCTTTGTGAGTGACAGAGAGGAGAACCTAAGCCATCCCTCCCTCCCTGAGAGCTCGGTTAATTAGTTCTCGTGGGCTCCTGGGCACGGATGGCGGTGGCATCACAAGGGATTCAAGCCTGTAATCTTTGGATGACGGCAACTACTTGAAAGCCCCCACTGCATTTTTTCAACTTTTCTTTATTCAAGCTAATTAAGCCCCCCCTTTTTTTTTTTTTCCTCAAGGGTGCCATTATTATTGTATCCAACTGTATATTCACACAATATCTAATATTGCTTCAAGTACAGACACAATGTGCCGTATTGTAATAAGACAATACTACAATAATGTTGTAAACCATTTATTACAAAGAAAATTTAATTACCACATGAGTGATGTGACTGGTGGAACATTTGACGTTAAAGAGGAAGGTACTGGGTATTAATGTGGGTAAAACTAAAGCAGTGAATCATCTCTTCTGGTTGGATCATTCATCACACTGATGATGTGAGGACACTGAAATATTAGCATAGAATTACCCAGCCTTTGAAACTGGGAGGCTGATCTCATTTCATTAACAGGATAATTACTATAAAATAAAACCTTTGAGATCAAGGTCTGGATGAACTGGCTCCAAAGAGACGTAAATGACTCAGAGCGGTGAACAGCTGCCAGAACCTTAACAGTTCCAAGGATCTATTGACTTTTTTATTTAGTTTTTATGCTTACAGTTTTCCACAGCAATCAAAGGGGAATTCTGTAGGGCAGGGATAGGATTTGTCCATTTTGTTTATATCTACACAGGCCACTGAAGTGCTTTTTCGGCGTGATTTCAAGACAACTGCAACATGTTCCTGGTAACACCATTCAACCGATCCAGAACGCAGCTGCATGATTCGTCTTCAACTTACCTAAGTTCTCTTACACCACCCTGTTACTAAGCTCCATCTACTACCTTTCTGTAGCTGCCTACAACAAAGTTAAAATTCTTATCCTTGCCTATAACGCCAGAATCCATTTACCTCAAAGCACTGAAGGGGTACACACCCAATAAGTGATGAACAACAAGCAACCATGTAAAGTTGATAAAAGTCATAAAAATTAGCTATGACAGGCAACATTTTCTCAAGCGCCGTGTTAAACTGTTCAGAAATCGAAGGCGAGCACAACTTAAATGACTACCAATCAGAGCAAAAAGATATCGTTGATTGACAGGTGTCACCAAATACAGAGTGGGAAACATGCAAGAGGGTTACCTAGGCAGTCACAATCAGTGACACCTTCAGTGGTAATTGATCTTCCACGAGATGTCTAAAAACTGTTCTGTTTAGTTTTATTATTATATTACCTCAAGAGAGACTAGTGTGTTAGTCCAAGTCCTAGTGAACCATCAGGATGTATTTATTGACAGAAACTTCAGATAAAGGCATCTGCCAGAAGCCATGAATCTAAATGTCAGGCTGATTAATATCATAATATCGATCCTGTGATAAAATCAATTCCAATAAACTTCCCTAACATAGTACAGTTTGGGTTGTTTTTAAGCAAATAATTCTACCGAATTAAATTTTTTTATATTAAACATAGAATCCTATGTTTTTCCTGTAAGTTTGTTCTAAGTTTGGTATCAGCGTGTACACTGTGCTTTGTAAGCACGCCCTCAAATATCGTAATAGAGTTTCAGATAAACATCTCCGACTGCACAATACACTGAACCTCATGTTGGTTAGCTTACAAAAAGGAATGCTTCTACAAGTGCATACGGACATATTTTAGGCTGACCTGTTGCCTGTAGATAGAAAAGTAGTCCTGTGATCCTCCTTCAGTGTGCGGACTGGACATCAGATGGTAGTTTCTAACACAGGTGAACCATTTCGCCCGACTCTCACCACTGTCTGCCTCATTCTTCAACACTCGCACTGTCAGATAGGCTGTGTAGTAATTCTTGAAGGAGATTTCCTTAATCTAAAAGACCAATACACAAAAAAGCCATGCCATATCAGTTTAAATACAAATATACTGATAATTAAAAATAATGCACTAAAGGTGAGGTGGTCGTCGCTGGATAGTTCCTGAGATGTAACGGCAGGGAATGTCAGTTGAGCGACGTCCAACAATCCTGAAGAGCATAACAGTTTTAGTATATACAGCACAAAACATAAGCATAAAAAAGGACACTAAAATGAGATTTGTATGGTTTATTTCCCATATTTTTAAATCATGACAGACATAGGTGAGTAGGTGCATAAAAATTGTGACACAGTATCTCTTCAACTCTCAGAAACATAAATAAAAGAAAACAAAAACTTAATTTTTATAGTTTATTTTTAGATATTTTAGGATGAGGCCACCTGTTTCGATTCATGCACTATCCATTCAGAAAAAATGCTTTTTAATTTTGAGACAGCGTTGAGTTTTGTGCAGCATATTCTAATCGGTTATACCAGTTACAGCCACTGAAATCAGTAAAAAAAAATGTACTCAAGTAAAAAAAATGATTCAATTAAAGAATCTGCGGAGCCCCTGAAGGGATATAAAAAACAAAAATGGATTGGTTTCTCGTGCACACGAGAAACCATAGGTAACGGGTGCGTACGCGATAGGTTTCTAGTGAGCACGAGAAACTCTCTCATCATCCACCCCTCCACCCCCCCATGTCTTTTTTTGGGGCTCCGTAAGAATCAGAATACTTTATCCTTACTTACAATAACTTTATTTTTGACCCCAAAGGAAATTGTTTTGCAATTTCAAATTCTTATGACACCTTAACCAACTGTGGACGTTTAATTATTTGTTGAAGAAGCAGATCACACAATACATCTGTGGTTACTTAGTGCACCCAAAGGCATGTTTAGTTCAGAAAGCACCGTATTCATTCAGCTTTCCTATCATGTGAGTCACGAGAACTTTCACCTCAGACAATTTTAACAACACTTCACTTGAGCCCTAATGCAGACTCACGGGAGGCTCAACATTGAAAAGCATTTAAGTGGTTCTTTAGATATGAGGGCGGCATTCATGGACAGGATGGTAACCACTTCTTGAATCATTCATAAAATTGTTACAGTCCACTATTAGGTTAGGAAGCAAAGCCTGAGACACAATAATGAAATGTGCCACACTAATGAAAATTACAAATTATAGATTGTAATGAATAGTGATTAATTACAAGAAGGGATACACAGAAAGAACTGGCAATTAAAATAAATAGGTGCCTGTCTTACCTTCTTCTGGACCCGGAATTTCCGACACTTCTTTAGGGAAGTTATGCAATACATTTATGACTCTAGAAGTGACACATTAGGCTGGAGTGGGACAAAAAAAAAACAATAGTTTCCCAAAAAAAAGATCTGTTATAAAGGATTATTACAGAGGATTGTTGAATACTCAATTCTGATTGGTCAAGTAGGGCATCCTACAGTGTGTTATTACTGCAACAGGCCTTCCTATGAGCCACTTCTTTAGTAAAATTGTTGAGGTGATTAACTGTAACCATATGCACCACAATAAGTGTTTCATATCAAGATCCTGCATCACCCTGTTGGGGTTTATCATAATACAAACCGACTTATTGTACATTTATCACATGGTGGTGGCCTGCTACCGCAGAAATTATTGAAGCCACTTGGCCAGGATATGGGCAGGTGCACAGTATAGGGAGAATAACCATTTTTGGATTGTTCACAAAAAATAAAATAAATAAATCATTAACTCTGCTTAGCATTTGGTTGCACTGTACCAAAGCACTGATTAATATTTTCCTACACCAGCATGAACTGTATTATTCCATACAGATCCAAGTTTTATTTTATAATAATATTAATTGAGTGCAATACAGTACTAGTGCATTAATCCACAAGCTCCCTTTATAAAAAATGCTTACGTTGACTGGCGCCGAAAGTACAACATCTGTGATATAAACTCCAGGACGGACTGAATCCGACACCACATCACCCAGCTGTAGGGCCACTGGGGATTTCACTATGCAGTCCACTGGATTACCACGCATTGTGCACTGAAACCATACAAAAAAAATTAAATATGTACAACATTCATATTTTAAATTCGCTTCTGGCTTCCCGCAACCATAGGGGGATAAAGTGGTTGGGCAATAAAGCAAAAATAGACAGCTACATAGATAGATAGGTAGCATAGACCCATTTGGTATACAATCCCCCAGATTCCCCTTTGCTGATGAACCTCACATTTTTAAATGATACCACAATACTACATTTTAAACTAATCTGTTTTGTATTGTTACTGTTACTCTAATTTACTCATCCCTCATCTCCTGAACCACTTAATCCTTCTAGGGTACCAGGGAGGCTTGAGCCTATCTCAGCCGACACTGGGCGAAAGCAGGGGACACTTCATGAACGGCTCGTCACACACAAACAACCATTCACACCAAGGGGCAATCTGGAAGAGCCAATGATCCTAGTGTGCAGGTTTTTGGACTGTGCCGGTGGAAAAAATACCCAGAGGAAACCCACGCAAACACGGGGAGAACATGCAGACTGCACACGGAAACACCCAACTCGAACTCGAACCCAGAACCTTGCTGGCTGCTGTGAGGAGGACATGCTAACAACAGCACCACCACACCGCACAGCGTTTTATTTACTGACGCACACAATGCTGCTGTGCAAAGCAAGGAGTCTTTTTAGCCACTAGAGGCTACTAATATCCAACTGAGACATCGAGACAGGTAACATTATAAAACAGCTTTAAACGCATACAATTGTATTTCGTTACAACTGCAATACAGAAACGGAAGGTACGAAGTTGTCGAACAGGACATGCTAAATGCAGCCACCATTAGCCAGGTAAGCTAAAGTCCTATGGGGGCATGCTAACTTACTTACCTATAGTGGACTCTTGCGTTAACAGAAGGTGGTTAATATTTAAATATAGGCAATTTTATATCTAATCCCCTTTTAAAGCAGACATAGCACTCAGAACACCTCAACTTACTTAAAACGCGTTTGCTAAACCGATAGCTGGCATGTTTTATCGGAGCATCTTTCCTGGATACAGGACAATCTACTTCCGACCTATGCGACCATGGCAACGCGTTTTCTTAAAGGGGAAGCGGCTACCAGACGAAAGCGGAGGTCCAAAAGCATGGTTGTCACGTGATTGATGTGCTTTAAGACAGTTCCCGGAAGTGGTTGGCGGGCGATATGAAAGCAAGAGACAAAACTACATTTTTGGTGATTAACGCTCAGTAAATGCATTGACGTACATTAGCAAATGTATATATTTATATATTTATATGGCACAGTGAAATGCGTATAAAGTGAAATCAATAAAGGTCCAGCTTCCAGCTAACGTTACCATGGTTACAGACCTGTTGATGTTGTATTAGCTCAAATCAACCTATGAGAGTAAATAAAGTACTTTTAAAGCCCTTTGGTTACCCCGCATGCTCAACAAAAGTTACAAGTGTTGGAGCCATCACTACGGTGGTCAGGAAGTGCAACGCAAAATTACATGTTACAAAAACAAGAATACATGTTACGAAAACAAGATCACATTCTAAGAAAAGAAATATATAACATGCAAAACACTTTTACAAGTCCTAAAATAAATGTACAAACGGCTGCCTTCTTACGGAAAGGGAATGAACCAAATGCCGGAAGGGATGACATGAGTCACTCAGCCTGTTCTGGGCGGAAGTGTAGAAATGTAGTTATTAATCTATGTTAGGAAATAACTGACTAGTTTTCTAGATTATATATTTAGGCAGGGCAATGAGGCTGTTATCGCTATTGAAATATTGTCAGTTTGGTGAGAAAAATATTCCCATGTGAAATAATGCAGCCTCACAACTCGAAAGTAAAAGGAAAGACATTCAACCTCATTAAAGATCCACAGCCTCCAACCCAAACATTCAATATCAACATGTGTGATTAGTACAAACAGATATCGCGGTAACGTTGGGTTTACTGCTGCAATCAAAGGCTACAATAATGAATGCACCTGCAAAAAATCCTATCACAATATTAAATAAATTGGGCAAATAGGAAGCCTTGACAAAGAGGACAAAGTAGACTTTAATTTCAAATAGTTTTGGTAAGTGTCAGCAGGTAACATGGTCCCCAGATAACATGGATTCCCATGTAATCTTGTGACAGTGAAAAATAGAGATGAATAGTGGCATGTTTTTGGAAGAGAATTCATAACCATAGATTATGCAGTGGTTTCTTGGTGGAGAGGTGGTGCAGGTGGATAAACACTTGGATGATGTGTTAGTGGTCATTTTTAACGCGAAGGTATTGTAATTATTTACAAGTTTATTCATTTTACTCTTTTATTCATTATATTGATTTTTTGAGACACAACATATGTTTCACTTTATTGAACAGCAAAGTGGAGCACCAGGTTTCACTCTAAACAGGAGTAGGCATCTTCACAAATCTGCAGTAGTCAAACAGAAGTAAGGGAAATATCAGCGAAACGGGCGAAGTGTAAACATCTGTAAGCCAATTTCACCAGTTAACATGAAAACCAGTTAAGCCGGAACACCAGCACTCTTTGAAATATGCCACATAAACAAACATTCTGTCTGTTCCTTCCGTCTTGGCCATGTCAGCTAACAGTTCGAGAGACACGAAGAGCAAAATCGCGTTTGGCCTATGCAAGTTCCACAAAACATCCTTCAACTGATCAACAAAATCTGTTTAAAATTCCTTTTCCCTAAACTTGCTGAAACTCCGTCTTCCGGCCAGCACAAACTGAGTAACTCATGTCATTACTTCCGGCATTTGGTACATTCCGTTTCCCAACAGTGCTGGGGTCGATCACCACTCATATTTTTCCAACAAGTGTGTCGGCTAAGCAGCCCAAAAGTTTCACGTCATTTTGTGCATTCATTATACAGTCATGGACAAAAGTTGTTTTTTTTTTTTATCATGTGCCTAATACTGATGCCTCCAGCATCCAGTACATGGGCATCACAAAGTTATGCAAGATGGGTGGTAACATAACCAGACGCAAATATCAACAGATTATTGCTTCCCATTATGTTTCAGACCTACCAGCCTGTTTTCTGACCTTTTGATGAACGAGCTGCCCTCTAAATGATTTCTAAGCTTATTTGTGTATTAAAAATGGATTGTTTGTAGGGCCTCGAGAATCTTTAGCAGCACTTTTATTAATTTTTAATATTTTTTATTTTATTGTTTGTAATTTAACCATCTTGAAGGTGTCTGATTCTTTTAATATGGTAATTATTTTTCATGACAAGCACCTGGGTGTCTGGTACCATCATGGCCATGTTTGCAGAAGCACTAATGACCTTGAGTGATGGTTTTAATTTTTTAGTATTACGTTACATTTTCTGTGATGGCCTGGCGAGCTGTCCAGGGTGTACCCCACCCTCGCCAAGACTTGGGCACCAGCCTCCCCGCGACCCTAATTAGGAATAATCGGCTCAGAAAATGAATGTTACATTTTCTACAATACTTAATGTTTAGCTAAGAAGGCCTTTTAATTAGTTTTTTGTAATAAATATAGTTTTGAAAGCAAAATTAATTCTTTGCGACAAGACTTTTTTTCCAGTTAAAAACAGATGTTCATATTTAGGAAGGTGTAAAGTTTAGAAGAAATTTATAATAGCAATACTGCTGCTCGCACATGATATTCAGTACCATCAGAGGGTAATTTAAAGTCTTACTTGATTACAATCGGTTAATAAGTGGGATATGTGCATTTTTACATGACTGTCCACATATGCAACAAGACTTTTGTCGATGACTGTAATACCAATTCATAAATCCTGGGTTCAATAAATAAAGACAGGAAGGTAAAATACATCCCAGTGCAATTCACCGTCAAAGTTGAGCCCAAAACCTTCCACAGCCATCTATCCCAGCCATCATGTTTTCCTGCAATTCAAAGACCCAGATAAGTTGCTCTTTATGGTCACTGGTTGATCAGAGTATGTGAAAGGGAATTCCAGCAATCTGTATAGGATTTATGAATGACCAAAATTACAAGGGATACCGACCCAGTCAGACCAGGCAAGTACAGTTTTCTGCAGAGAGTGGGTCCGGAATGCGCACAGAGCTCCTAGCTGCGTCTGAAATCCGTACTTTGAGGGGGCGAGACTTAGTCCAAACCAAAAGGAAACCAATCTCAAGCCCATTCCTGTAATCATATCATCTTTTACAAATCCAACATTTATGTTAATCCTTAATCCATTACTTAAAAATGTTAGTATACTTTATTTAGATGTACAGTTTATACTCAGTAACAGAAGACAAGGCTTTGAAGTTAAGCCTTTCTAAAGGTCAGTGATATAGAATTGCAGTGCTTAACATCAGTGGCAGAATGAAAAAGAGTAAAATCACCTAAACTCTGCTAAATTATAACTCACCAGTCAGTTACTGTACATTATACACTGTGTATTACCTTTTATGATCAGTATATAATCTGTAGAAGCATTAAAAGGGCAAAAGCACTTGTCTATAATGTATTTTAATATTTAAGACCAACACTCCTGCACTAGATGATGTTTTCTTTCAAGTTTGACATGGTCCTAGCGGTCTTGTTTAAAGCTGCTTTAAAGTAAAATGACTGCAAGTCTGGTGCTTACATTTTCAAAGTTGCACTCTGCAAAAAAATCTGTTGCTGTTGAGAGTTTTAATAAGCCTGTTTGATAGATTGCCATTTCACTCTCGCGAGTACATGAAATCGTGACAATAGGACATGAATTTGTAAGTTCATATAGGGCAAATGAATGGCAATAACAGTATACAGAAAAACTACATCTACACATAATTCTGGCTTATGTTTACGTACATCAGACAACCTGCTTCATTTACATGAATTGAATGGTGTAACCCAATGTTATTCATATACAAATTAATTCTGTATTTACCGCCGTGCGAATTTATTACCTTTTTCACAAAGGTTGTAATAAGAATACAAATATGTACATGATGTATGCAAGATTTTAAGCTTGGATTCAATTTCCCTTTAAAGGTAGAAAAATTACTGTGCTGTTTGTGTTTTTTTTCTCTTTCCACCTAATTTGCAGATAAACTTTTTTGTGGTTAGAATAAATAAATTGTATTGCTGATGATTTAGAAGACATCTCTGCCCTGCTTTCTCCCTTGCCTTCTCTTCCTTGGCATTAAGGAGTAAAATAAGTTACTGGTTGCACTTGATGGTGAGAGGTTTACTCATAAGCACAGCAACATAAAAGATATCACAACAGCTGTGGTCTTGACTGATCTTAAGGTAAAATTCGGAGTCTAGCTCATCCGAGACCGAGTTAAGATTGAGTAAAGATGCAGTGGATAACGAGAGAAGTTCAAGATCTTTAAAATGTATCTTCTTCAAAGATCTTTAAATCTTTCAATATGGTGTTTTATATGTCATTACACACAATATTTAACTAATGAAATTTCAGAGTGTGTGTTGCAACAGACTGCAGGTAGAGGGCAGGAGTGCGCTGTGGTTTTTCAGCTTTGCGTCCATCTAGGAGAACCGGATGACTAGTACACTGCTTTGAGAACACACTGATTTTATTGGCTCAGTAAACGTCTTTACGTTATTCCTGTGTGGAGCACAATATGAGGCCACTGCTCCATAGCCAATAATTACAATCAATTATTAGTTAAGACCTTGCCTGATGTGCTTTTATTGTGCTCCAGTCAGAGGACACACTGATTGTGCGATGAAGACATTTCAGACATCTTGAAAGTGGCAGTTCTTTTATAAACACATATGTATTAAAGAACACACACATACACACGACTTTAGCCTTGTGGTTTCCCCCTCTGTGATGATATGTGGGCTGCTAAGTAGCTGTGGGAAGTGAGCATAGATCAAAAGCTGGCATTACCCACAAACAGCCTGGGAAGCAGGAAGACAATCTTAATCTTCAAGATCTTCTAGAGACTAGCTGGTTTCTTTCTTTTCTTTTTTTTTGAAAAAGATTTTTTCACAGATAAGATACACAATTCCAATTTAATTAACTAACCCAATCTTTTTTCTTACTCTCTAATTAATAATTGAATATATCATGGGGATAGATATTTAGAAGGTTTCTTTATTATGCACAGGAGTTTAACTGCAATGCAACACAAACCAGCAGTATTTGGTTTATATTGAAGAATTTCGATTAATTTAAAGCTTTCTTTTTAAATTTGTAAATTATCATGTGTTAAAATTGTTTTAAAATATCACTAACATTCAATGCCACTGAATGTATATGTTTGGTATGTACATTACCTTATACATGATATGGGCTGATTTTATAAAATAACACTTTCGACAGAGCACCTGCAATATCAGACCGTTTTATTTACTTCATTAAAGAAATGAAGACATCAACAAACATACTAATAATTTAGATCACCAACAACTCACAGCAATACCACCTGGAAATCCGTAAATTCATATTCACAAAAGAAAGGGACTACACTCAAAAACTAGCTAGCTGATATTAGAAAGTGCTGCATTAAACAGTACATGATGTGAAAGCGTAGTAGTTAAGGTAAGAGAAACACACACACACACACACACACACACACACACACACACACGTGTGTGTGTAAATCTAAAAGGGATACTAATAAAAATAAGTAAAAAATGACTTCTCTATAATTATTTTGGTGAAAATGTATTGAATTGAACAATGCTACTATAGGCAATAAGAACCAAAAAAAATCATTCCAACAAGTATATTGGGGTAAAAGTATGGCTAATAAACAAAAACATTCAACATGTTATAAAATTAAAAGGTGTAGCAAATTTTATTTTGACTTTTTCATAGCATGAATGAACTTCAAACCATATGGAATGCTTTAAAGAGTGAAGCAATAAAAATATATGTGAACACCATGCCTGAAAGGTTAAATTCTGTAATCAAAGTAAAGGGAGGCCACACTTAATATTGACTTTTTTTTTAAAAAAAGAGACTGTTATTTTTGTTATAACTATATATTGTTAATTTATTTATTCCCATCAATATGATCCAGTATTACATGAAATAAACAACTGAGTCTGATTTATCTTTATTTGGTTATATAGATATTAGTGTATAATTATCACTGCATTTTTTTTCTTTACTCGATAAACCATTCCAAATGGTTTGAAGTTCATTCATGCTATGCACAAACACACATTTCCAACACCTGAAAATTGCTTTTTTTAGTGTTTTTGTTTATTAGCAATACTTTTACCTCAATATACTTGTTGGAGTGATTTTGTGGTTCTTGTTTCCTCCAGTAGCATTGTTCAATACATTTTCACCTAAAATTACTTTTTATTAGGAGCCCATTTAGACAAAAGTGATGGTGAATAATCTTCACTGCACACTACTGTACATACATTCACACACACACACGCACACACACACACACACACACACACACACACACACACACACACACACACCC
>JBCNYG010000003.1:27070875-27084612 GCA_039654305.1 Porochilus rendahli | reverse complement strand
TGTGTGAGTTCTTGTGTGTGTTTGAGGAAACCACAAAAAGATCTGATAATTAAACAGGAAACCTTTCTATTCCAGTCCACTGATGGCTGATCCGTGTGATTTGGATTAAAGAATTACGTAAACCTTCCTATTCAACTCAAACCACTGTCACATTCCAACACCGAGGAGTCGCCGAACCCCCTGAGTCACAGCGGAACATACAATCCTTGTAAATTTGATTTATGCCGGCATCGAGACTTCGCGTATAATCCCTCCTCGCCACTTTGGAACAATAACAACAACAATAACAATAATAAAAGCGGCCCATCGATCCTGGCTCGCCCGGCCCTTCGCCAAATCCATAATTAGACTCTTTTGTTGGCTCCGTTGTTCGTTGTTGAAAATCTAATTATGAAAGATGAAACACAGCCTTCAGTGAGATCGCTGTAAAATAGCATAATTAATATGGGGATTTATTATTTTTTTGTAAAAGAGAGAGCGAGAACAATTCAGTTTTTTTAGCGGCCCACGCGCTGCCAGTGAAATTAATTAAGTGTGCCAGGATTTATGAGAGAGGCGCCGAAATGAAAAGAATTAATCGGAGGCTGAAGATGGATGGGACACTGGAAAATGATGACGCCCAATGAGAACTAACTGCTTTAGGGGTGAAAAACACTGACGCAATTACCCATCATGCACCAACAGCTGTCCTGCCCCCAGAATTGGCTAATTTCTTTGGCTGGGTTGCTTCCTTATCAATCTGAGACCACCAACGCTCTAGTATCTTCAAACACTCCCGGATACGGCACTTGTTTTGTGATTAAAGTGCCATTAATTGTGTTCGAGGAACGAGTCGGTCTCCGGTTCTGTCCCTCCTCATCACTGACAGTTAATGACTCTTTTCCCTCCATCATAGTCATTTAATGGAGACAAACACGAGAGCGGGCGAAGCATCATTTAATTAAACTCCCGTCACGCTGATCATTTCTGAATCCGTAGTTGGTGGACGGCGTGTGCGTGGGTCGTAATCTGTCTCCGTAAATGTGCGTAACTGTGAGACACTTAAGTGAAGTTCAACGAACAACATTACAAGTCGTCCTAATGAATTGTAATAATGTACCATTAAACAAGACTAACTTCATTTTCTGTAATGAAGAGACTTGTAGCCAGCACCCCCCCCCCCGATACCCCCCCCAAGATGTCTCTCTGGATCCAAAAGAGGGAGGACATCTCTAATCATCTGTAATCATCTGTAACTTCACCGACTCGACATGTTTGGCAGCAGAAAAATTGTTTCTGACCTCTCGTCCTCCTCTCGTCCTCCTCCCATCCCATCCCATCCCATCCCAGAGGATCAGCTATAGCCATGAACCCCTAGCAGATTATTAGGCCCTTTAGCTCTCTCGGCTCTGGCGCTGATGCGATCCCTGTGATGGCTATAATGGACGACTAATTGGCCGACTCCTCTGTCCTGGTTGTCCAGCGCCGCGGAGTCTGAGAGAGTGAAGACGCTGTATATTTGGTGGGGGGTGGAAGTAATTAGCCGTCCTACACACTCGACAAGATAAATGAAGACTCGTTGGGCGTCCGGTTCCAGGACGGTTGATTGGGTAGGTACGCCGGGAGCATCTCAGTCCTCTGGAGCGTGTCCAGGGCTGGTAATTAACTCCACACTGCTCGCTGTGTGTCTGTGTAAACTTGTACTCCTCCCACTTAGGAGGTGCCTTTAGCTACAAATTGGCTTTTATTGTCAGGCTTGTAGAGTGATTATGAAATATTGTTTAATTTGCTGGGCAGAGGAGTCGGAGGGGGGCTGATTTTGATGAATCGAGCGTTTTTATTTCATCATCCGTTTATTGTCTTGCGCGGCGAGGGCCGTCCTGGGTTCGGCGTTCAGGGAGCGCGTGGGACGACCGAGACGAGAACGGGCCGCTTTTCAAACGAGCCTCACCAATCACCAGCGAGTGTTTTAAAATAAACCTCACCGATCACGGGTCCTGATTGTCCTCGGGGGCCCCGGCGTGGGACAGCTGCATTAATAATGAGTCAAACACCTGAAATTTTCGCATTATGTGCAATGTGGCAAGAACAGAAAAAGAGGAAGTGGGACTCTGGGAAAAAAAAAAGAAGAAAGTAAGATAAATGAAGTGGGGGGAAAAGCACAAATAAAGAAAGTAATAAAGGAAGCAGTAAGACTGAAGTAAGGAATAACACACAAGTCTTGGTTCTGTTATTGTAAACTAATTCACGACGGGACGGAGGGACGATACGGTTACTACCTCAGTGTTGATTATTTATCCATTACAGCACTTCTTAAAGTGGTTCGTTTCTCTTACAACACAGCAGTATTTTTATCCATTTCAGTTAAATTTAATGTTTAGCGACCAGAAAAAAAAAAACCCCAATGTTTCTGACAAGTACGCCGCTTCTTTTCCTTCCTAAAGAATTACTGACACTGGAGACTCCTTCCGTACACAGAACTTCACCGGGTCGTCTCATGATCATGCTCATGATCAAGAGTAATGGAACAAATTAAAACGCGCACGCAGGAAGCTTCGGTTCACACCTGCGCTCTAATCGATTTACTGTTTATCAACACGGCTGCAGAAAAGCAACGTCGCTGTCAGTCCTATTAACCGCTTACACCCCGAACAGCTCACCGGTTCATCAGAGGGCCAACACACACAAACAACTATTCGCACTCACATCTAAAGGGTTAGCCTAATGTGCATGTTTTTGGATTGCGGGAGAAAACCCGAGTACCCGGAGAAAACCCATACAAGCACGGGGTGGAACTTTGCCGAGCCCAGGACTCGAACCCAGGCCTTCTTGCTGCGAAGTGGATATGTTAACCACTACGCCACTTCAGCGCTGAAAATGTGTGAAATTGCTGATATGGTGAAGATTTTCAGTATTTTTGGAAGGAGTCTCCAGTGTCAGTGCGACACTTTTGCATTTTATAAGTCACATGATAGCTAAGTTTTTTCCAACATCGATAAAAAATCGGACATAAAGGTTACATTTAAATATTCGTTTATTCATTCATTCGCCGAACTGCTTAATAATACAAGGGTCAAAAGGAGGCTGGAGCCTATCTCAGCCAACTCCGAGGGACGGCAGGGTACACCCTGAACAGCTCGCCAGTCCATCACAGTGCAACACACATACTACCATTCACACTCACACTCGCACCTAGGGGGCAACTTGGAACAGCCAGTTAGCCGAATGTGCATGTCTTGGATTGTGGGAGGAAACCAGGGTACCCGGAGGAAACCCACGCAAGCACAGGGAGAACGTTGATTGAGCCGGGGACTCGAACCCAGGACCCTCTTGCTGTGACGCAGACGTGCTAATCACTACGTCACCATCAAGCCTCTGCTGATTACTGCTGCAGATAAATCAGATAGCAAGTAAAACTTCCAGTTTATTTTCACTTTAGATGTAAAGTTTTGTCACTGTGGGATTTTTTTTCTTAAAAAAACAAATATATACCAACTTATTTAAGGCATTAATAGTTTTTTCTTCCCTCATCATCTCTGTCACATAAATAAAAGATCTGACCGATGTATGACGCGCTTGTGTCTGAGCCCAAAATGGACGCCTCTGCTTATTAAATTAAATAAATGGAAACGTAGATTTCGAATACTAATACAGCATGACATAATCAGCCGCAAAGCTCAACCCGATACTCCCGGACACAGTTAATCGCTTTCTAACGATCTCCTTCAGTCGCGCTCGTATGAATAGTTAGCGAGATTAGCGGGCACGCAATAGGTTGACGTGATCGCCAGAACGCGCCACTCGGGATCTGCCGATTGCAACGTGATGATGTCATGCGAGGCTCTGTGGTTAAACCTGGAGCGATGATTGGACTCGTCCTCGTAAACCAATCAGCAAAGATCGGGGAGTTCATTAAAGGTGGTTAGCGCATGACGCTGATCGAGTTAGCGGTGATTAATTTTTAAGAAGACGGCCTAATGACACCATTATATGTGTATCTGTTGTCATGAGAGGACGTTTCGATAGATCCAGGTTTATTGGCTGGTCGGTGATCTCACCTGGATAGCTGATTGGTTAGCACTGACATGTGTTCATTGATTGGAAGTTGAGATGTGTTGCGGTCAGACGGCGCTGAAGGTCCTGTCTTAATGACTCAATGATTGTGAATTCGAACCCCAAGATCTGCCAAAGAGCCACTAATAGCCCCTGGGCATGACCTTTAACCCTTTAAGGCTCAGACCTGCGCTTCAGTTGGGCTTCTCCGCATGCTTATCGTTTCTATAGTGACCGCTCGTACAGTCGTACAGTCAAAGGTGTGTGAAGTTTGCATGTATTCCCCGTGCGGGTTTCCTCTGGGCACTCTGGTTTCCTCCCATCGTCAAAAACATGCACATTACACTAAGTGGCTTTTCCAAATTTCCCCTAGATGTGAGTGTGAATGGTTGTGTGTGTGTTGGCCCTGTGGTGGACTGGAGAGCTGCTCAGGGTGTACCACACCGCCGTCAGCTGAGATAGGCTCCACCCTCGCCGCGAATCTAGTGAGCAGTTTAACAAATAAAGAAATAGACAATAAATATTGTCCTCACTTGGGCCCTTTTTTTAAATATTATGTTTTCATTAATAGTTTTTATCATGAGAATTATAAAGACAATAAATAATCAGAAAATCTACTTCTTGTTAGCAGTAACACCAACACGGTCCTAAGGTGAAGGATCAAAGTTTGAACTCCATCCGTTCGTCTTGCTCGATGAACCAAGCTCTGAGAAACTGGTTAATCATTTTTACTTAATCCTTCCATTCCATGCAGCTCTGCACCCTCCTGGCTTAAATTATTTATCTGGATGCGAACGGAGCTCTTTAGCCCTTTAATCCCGTCCTGCATGTTTCTTTATTCCCCCGTCCCTCCTGAGGGGGAAAGAGGCACGAAATCAGAGACACTGAGGGACAGACGAGTGGATTTATACGATAGACGTGGACAGCGTCTCTGTGCTTGAGCTGATTTACAGGCAGCCAGGAGTCGGACTGATCTCACGGTGATGAAAACAACACGCTTTAAAGCTGTATAGAGGGGTTAGCGCTCGCACCGGGGGCCCACTAGCTTACAGACGAAGGAGTTAACGATTAGATTTAGTGTAACCACTAAAAGCTAGAAAGAAAAAACGAACCTGCGGATGAGGGTGAATGTTTCTGGGTCTCATTAATGGTACCTAAAGTCCAGACTCAATACACGGATATTAACCATTAACGAAAAAAACCAGGCAAACGTGTTCCATTAACAGCTAATTATTACTTAAATAAGAAGGTGGATGCGCACACGGAGTTGTTTATTCCTTACTTATACACTCCGCCTGCTTTCCTGATGTAATATAAAAAATGAAAGTTAGATCTACGCCGTTTCATGTTCTCATCCGCTCAGCTGGGTTCTGGGCGAAGATAGGGTACACCCTTTACAGCTCGCCAATCCATCGCAGGACCAACGCACACACACCTACGGGCAATTTGAAACGGCCTAATTCGCATGTCTCTGTGCTATGGGAGGAAACCAGAGTACCCGGAGGAAACACTCATGAACGCACAGAAACGCCCTCACATATAGCCCGGGACTCGAACCCAGGAGCTTGGGCTCCTACAAGGCGGATGTGCTAACCACTACACCGTAGTGGTGCCCAATTTACGCTCTCGGGATTCTATATCCGATGCCATAAAAGGAAGAGGAAGAAAGGAAGAAAGAAAGAAAGAAAGAATGCTGCATTGCTTGCTACACTGAAAGGGAAAAAATGGGGCACCATCTGTTAAAAAAAAAAAAAAATCTGTCCAATAAGTTCATGGTGGAAAATATCTAATATGAAGACAAAAACTGGGTGTTGAATGATGTGATGTGATGGAGTTGATGGATGAATGGATGTGAGGAACGCGGTGACAGATAAATTTGATTTAGCCAAATGAGAAAAGAGAGAGAGTGAGTGTTAGAGAGAAAGGGAGATAAAAAGAAAGAAGGAGGGCACGGCATGAGTATCGATATAAATCAATTATCAATCGATAGCACTTTTCAATTTGCATGAATTAAGGAGCGCTGCGGAGCATCTGTTATTCTCGCTTTCCGCCGACGAGAGATGGATGAGGAGTGCGCTCTTTATTTCTTCTCCTCACCACCTCTCACTCCTTCCTTGCCAACTGTTCGTCTCTCCGGGCTCGGTGTTTAAAAGGTGACATTGGCGCACGCGGGACATGACGAGACAGCATTGGACTTGACAGCGAGAAGAGAAATTGAATTCATGTGCACTGCTTTCGGTGAATCAGATCTGGCACAGGAGCATCGTCTCGCTCGACCCGGAATCGATAGATTTAGTCTGGGACGTGAACTTTGGCCTCGGAACGCAGGGCAAATTCGAGAGCGTGTTCACAACACGGCTACATCTCACGGTCCGAGCGTCACAAGTATGAGCGCAAAACGTTCCGTAGACATGAATCCGGGAGCTAAAATGTCAAACGGCAGAAATAAACAATCATTCATTCGTTCGTTCGTTCTAAGCCGCTTAATCCTAATTAGAGGTGCGTGGAGGCTGGCGCCCATCTCAGCCGAATCTGAGCGAAGGTGAAGGTGATTGCCCAGGAGTGCTACAGTACAGGGATCGGTGTAGAACTTATAAGGATCTGACAGAGAACCTGAGGAACACTTCAGGGTGCTGGATCTAAGTCTTTAGATAAAAAGTGTTCTTGGTTGCTCAGGGGTTCATCTTTTAACTTTTATTTTTAAAATAGATGGTATTTATTTATTAATAGATCGACAGGCGGATCGGTGCGGCCTCTGATGTAAAGCGGCGCTTGTACCGGTCCGTCGTGGTGAAGAGGGAGCCGAGCCAGAAGTCAAAGCTCTCTATTTACTAGTTGATCGACGTCCCTACCCTCAACTATGGTCATGAGCTTTGGGTAGTGACCGAAAGAACAAGCGTCTGAAATGAGCTTCCTTCGCAGGGTGGCGGGTCTCTCCCTCAGAGACAGGGCGAGAGGTTCAGTCATCCGGGAGGAGCTCGGAGTGGAACCGCTGCTGCGTTGAGAGGAGCCAGTTGAGGCGGCTCGGGCCTCTGATTAGAACGTGGCTGGAGAGAGGGGCGTCTGGACCTCACTGCTGTGGCTGCTGCCGCCGCAACCCGACCCCGGATTAAGCGGAAGAAGATGAAGATGCGGATGAAGGTATTTATTACACATTTTATTTTTATAGAAACCCTCAGAAGGATATTTTCCAGAGGAACAAATTAACGGATCGTTAAAACAGAACCGCTGTAGAACTGGAGAAATTCTCCGATCAGCGCCGAACAGTCTGCAGCTTGTTCCAGTGGAAGCGTATAACCCTACAGCCAGCGCTTTATGAGGTGTACAGGTCTTTACTATGTACACTAAATCCAATCCAATAATTCCTCTGAACCTTACATAATGATTAAAAGTAGCACTTACAATTTCCTCCCAGCTAAACGTGAAAGCATGCGCGAATGAAATACGTTCGGAAAACCCACACTTGTCATTTGCGAATTGCAGGAGTCTATTGGGAGGAAGTGTACGCGCAAAAGACCGTGTGTGCGTGCGAGTGTGTGAGTGTGTGTGTACACATCAATTCTGAGCCGGTAATATTTGCGAGCGCTTGTGTTTACTCCGAGGCACAGCTGCTCTAATGTACTGTTAATCATGCTGCCTCCGTGACTGGCAGGAAGTTAAAGTGCACTTCCAGAGCATCGCTTATTACTACCTTCCGCTATAAACATAAGTACACACGCACACACACAAACACACAGAGTTCATGTGCATCTACACTTACACAATCACGCATGAATACACAAGCTAACCTACGCACGCCCGACCTGATGCAGGCGTAAATCAGCTGTGCTGTGACATTGGAGACAAATGGCCAATAAAAGTGCCAAGGGTGTTAACACATATGTTTGGGGCACAATCAAATCAATTTCCTCTAAGTAGCCATAAACATGTTGTCTTTTAAAAGGCCCAAGCCGAGGCTCCATTATACACCAGGTTCTCCGATCAGGCCTGGTAGGACAAGTGTTCCTGCTGTGCCTAAATCTCTCTCCTCGTCCATCCAAAACATTCTAAAAGAAGTTGAGTTCGCAACCGCAGCGTCCCATTAATCACTGCTTCCCAAAAAGCTCCATGACAAAAACCAGGGAGCTGCGAGAGCACAGGGGGGATCGGCGGCTCCGCAGGAGGTCGAGGTCCAGAGATCGGCTTCTTCCAGGATGCCCTGCAGGCCTACGAAGAGATGAAGCGCACAAGAAGCAGCCTTGTGCACATTTTAATATACGTTATCATGCTTCGAGGAGACACAGTCACTCACTGTTCGTGATGTCACCCAACAGCGTTCGGCTCAGCGTTCTTTCTATTATCATACGGCGTTTTGAGTTTTTCCACAGGAGGCACAGGGACGGTAAATGAAGGCGATGCCTCCCCTGCTGTGTGAGATTGTAATTGTAATTGACCAGAACAAGTCCTTACATATGAACCCTCTGTAAACTTCCCCCCACCCCGTATTAGCCAAGCGGAGGGATCTGTTTCCCACTCATGGGAGACGGCACTTTGAACCGAACCGAGTTAATATTCAAAGCCTCATTAAAAATTAATCAGCGGCTCGTTAAAAAAAATATCGGGCACATATGAGAAGACGAAATCCCGGCATTTATTTTTAATTATTCTTTATGTTTTAAATTTGTCCAGAATGCTCCCACGACCCCTGTCACAGGCAACTAAAGACACAAAAACAGTAAAATACCGACATCAAGAGGGGTTGTAAATCCCAAATCGGGGCAATCTTATGCCGGATTGGTCCGGTGAGACCGTGGTTCATTTCTCCTGTTGAAATATTCAAGAGCTTCTCATTGGCCTCAGAGGCACTGAGGAGGATCAAGTCGAGTGTGTTCACTTTCCACCAGAAGGCTTTTGCTCTCAGAGGGTATAGAAGTGTAACAGAGAAATACAGGGATGGGGTAAAATCACATACACAATTTACTGCTGTTGCCGGACCCATGGATCTTCCCCTTGCCACGTCTGTCTGACCCTCACCAAACACAATTTCTCTAATGTCATTTATAAAGCAGGCCAAAGAAGGCACGCTGTGTCATCGGGACTCACTGAGCCGGCAGGAAATAAGAACTGACACTTGACAGATTCTCGGGTTTGTGCAATCAGACAGCTCGAGCCCCACCACTCAGCATGAGGAAACCTTCTGTTTGAACTGCGATGTAACAACCCACAAACAAATCAACAAACAAACCATCCAACAAACCAACCCGCAAACCAACCATCCAACAAACCAACCCGCAAACCAACCATCCAACAAACCACCTGGCAAACAAGCCATCAACCAAAGGCAAACAACCCACAAACAAAACATCCAACAAAACAACCCGCAGACATACCATCCAACACAGCAACCAACAAAACAACCCACAAACAAACCATCCAACACAGCAACCAACAAACAACCCACAAACAAACCATCCAATGAAACAACCCACATACAAACCATGCAGCAAAGCTACCAACCAACAACCAACCAGCAAACCATCCAACAAACCAACCCACAAACAAACCAACCACCAAAATTCCATCTGACAAAGCAGCACAAAGCAACCAACAAACAAACCATTCGACAAACCAATAAGCAAATCAACAACCAACAAATCAACCAACCAGCAGAAATGAATGCATTATTAACCCCCCACTGAAGGGGTCAAGTAATTTTCATCAGAACTGTGGAGCGATAATCATCTCTCATGGTTTTGTGTAAATTCATTCATTATGTTACTAAATTTGCCCTTTCATTCCCTTTCTCTTCCTGCATATTTCCTCTTTCCTCTAGGACATTTGCCCCTGAAAGCAACCTATGAACCCCTAACCTCCTTGACCACAGGGCCTCACTCCAGCCTCGGGCGAAGCTGCCGAATCACACAGCGAGTGGCTCAGCGAGCATGATCGATGGTTCTATTCACTGATGACGTTGCAAGTGAACCTGAACGTATTGAACCACCACCGTAGATATGAGTGAAGCTGAACTTAATCACCAGGTAAGAAAGCGTGGAGAACCGTCCAGAACTTGCTAACATTAGCGATATACGGCGGTGAGCTGTCTGCGAGAATACAATAAAAACACAATGTGGTGTACGCTTGTGGGAGAACCTTGGGATGAAACTGAATCAAAATGTTGTCAATGTTGACACTTTACTTCGACGGTTAAACAGTTCCAAGGCTGTAAAACTGTTTATGTGTTCATCATTAAGGTTAGGTTACAGAGGGCCGCACAAATCCTTGTGAATGAACTTTATCGGAATTTAATTTGCGGAATTTTCGGACGTGAACGTTAGTCACTGCGTGTCGGCTGGACGGAATCCTAAAGCTGGAATCATCAACGGCAAGAATGAAATTCTAATGAAAAGAACAATTGGGTTTAAAATGAAGTTAAAAACAAGCTTATCCGCTTTCGTCCAAGAGTAATGACCAAAAGCTGACACCTGAGGCATCATGGGATAATCATTACCACGGTGTCTCGGAACACTGTACTATCGTTCCATTTTTTTTTCTACCTCGCAAAAATCCCGGCACGTGCCGGGTTCCATTTTCCCCGCACGATTTTATCCAAAGTTAACACGCCCCGTGTCACCACCCTGCCGACCCTCACCCACACGGGCCCTGTAGAGAGCGTGCAGGGCGTGTAGGGCATCGGCGGTAGTGGATGAGTGGGCGACGAGAGGGCACAGGCCTCAATGTGTAGGCAGTCGGCGGGTTAAATTTTAACCAGCTCTTATCCAGACCTGAGACCCCCAGTGCTTGTTAAGACATACGTGATGGATGGGTTCAGTCATTGTGGCCAGTGTAGGGACTCTGGTGTGTAGAGCTGTAGGCCTCTTGTTAATCTGATCTTCCCATCCAGAACAGACAGCTGAGCAAAGCGCAGACAAACAATAGGCCTCTTTTTTTTTTTTGTTTGTTTAAACAGAGATTTGTAATCCAATCTTAGTAAACTCATCACGTCATCAAAAAATCTTAATATCTGCACATGCTACAAATCATTCCAAAACTTATTAAGGGTGTCGTTTAAGCGGGCCTCACACAGGGGCGGTTATGACAGCGGTTTTAAATCGCACTGGAACGAAAGAATAGGACAGCGGTGTGGCTAAACAGCGTCATGTGTGGGCGGGATTGAAGGCGGTTCAGCGTGACGTCAAATCTTTAAGATGTTGGGGCGTCAAAAAACAAAAGTGATCAGTAGGAGAAAACACGTCGTGAATATTTTGTAATGAGGTATTAATGTATCAAACACGGTTCTGAAAGGTGGACACGGCAGCTACGAGGCCGCCAGACGCCGCTACAGGGTTTTGAGAACCGCCGTCAAACATTTTGAAAATCTTGTTGCTCGTGGAGGTCAGTGCCGGTTGATGGCGAACATCATCACAGTGTCAAGACGACGCGGTTACTGCTGTCCATCAAGGGTTGGAACCGCAATGAACCACCATCAGAACCGCCCCGTGTGAGACCTGCTTTAATGTCGGTGCCATAACAAAGCCGATTCCTGCATCAATCACCGTGCTCGTGTTTTGGTTTTTAAACAATGCGGGGCTCCAAAGAAGAAACTCGAAAGACACGTGACGTGATGCGGACTATCACCTTACTCACATCACATACTGATATGTAGCGGTTCCGAGACATGGTGGTGGTTCAGTGGTTAGCACTAACGCTTCCACGCCGAGAAGGTTCTGGGTTCAAATCTTAAGGATGGCAACGGCTGTTCTGTGTTGGCAAGACCTAGCGTCGGTTTCCTCTAAGTACTCCGGTTTCCTCCATCAGTCCAAAGTGCATGAACGCCAACCGGTAATGAAAATATTGTGATTTACTGAAGTTATTTCTCGATGCAGAATGTGTTGAAATTGGTACCAGAAAATGATTTCAGTGGATTTCTGCTAGTGAAGTGTGATCGAATACAAGACACTAATTAGGAGCCTAAATGCCTCGCGGGTGTGACAGAGTGTGTGTTTGCAGCTGTGTCGCGGTGTCTGTGTATAAATATATAGGCGACAAATAAAAGAGAGAGAGAGAGAAAGAAAGAAAGAGAAAGCACTCCACACCTTTTTCACTCCATTTTGGAAAAAAATTCCACACGGACCCATCCATCACGACGGCCTAAACCCGCTGCTGACACGAGGTTAACAACTTGACATAGACATGGAGCAGTGCATGGCTTCACAGCGGAGGGAGGGAAGGAGGGAGGAAGCATGTGATCTGATGGAGGGAGAGTACAGGAGGTGTAGAAGGATGCAGAGTTTTATAACCCGGACAGGACGTGAATCCTGAAATCCTGACCTCGGAGTAAAGCGGCGGCGGCGGCGGAGGAATTTCCAGACCGGCTTCCGTTCTCATTAACTCGGAGCAGGTTTATGAGAATTAGCAGAGAGAAACATAGCTGTTAAAAAAAGAGGGGAAAAGTGGAGTGGGAGTGAATTATGTGAGCTACGGGTGGAATAAACACGTCTCTTTCACCTTAAAACGAGTCCCCTTGGTGTTAGTGTGAACGATGGCGCCTACAGCGGGCCCCGGTTTTTAATTGCACTTAAAGCCGAATGGCAGAACATCAATCTTGATGAGTGGATCTGCATCCCTGCTCTCCCAGACCAATTTATCACCATCCACAGACACACACACACACACACACACACACACACAAATTACACAGACCCCATCTGCACATTTCCGTGGTTCTGACTCTCTCCTTACAAACCCCCGAGTCGACACAGACACTAACAGTACACTAGTGCTGTAGTGCTGATAATTTATCACACGCACACACACACACACACACACACACACACACACACACACACACACACACACACACACACAAGCACAACAGTTCTTGGAGAGAGCTGCGAGTTTATGTGGATGATGTCACAGTGATGTAATGTGGTGCAGTTTTTGCACTCGGTGGTGTACTTCTACAGACGGACGTGACGAGCGTGACAACCTGCTCAGGTATTTAACTACCGCCGTGCTGCCACGATGCAAAGCCAAGCCGTCATTTCAGACTGCGAGTGTGTGTGTGTGTGTGTGTTTGTGTGTGTGTGTGTGTGGTTTGAGTACCATGAGGTGAAAAAATAGTCTTGGATGCATCCATGAGAGTGAAAAGTTTCCTGAAGGTGCACACAGAAAATACCGATGATGTAATTTCCTGTTAAGAAAAAGGACTTTCAAAAACAAGGACATCATTCAAAAGTAAAATAAAAATAATTTTAAAAAATACAGTATTGTTTAAAGTTGCCAGATATTCATCAAATTATATTTTTTTTATTAAAATCATTTATTTCTATTTTATTTCATAATAAATATTAAATCAAATAAATACAGAAATAAATAAATAAATAATTAGGTCATTGTTCACCTTAGAACTTTTCAGTTAATGATGCGTAAACACGGGTTACTCATTTGTTTTAATCTCTTTTTCATCAGATTTGACCTTTTTGCACAAATCATTGCTATTAATCACAGAAAATATTAAATTCTTTATTTCTTTTTTTTGTAATGATCAATTAAAATGCAACATTTTAAATATAACTTTTGAAAATGCAATTTGTCTCTAAGTGTTTCCTGACCGCGGAGCAGCACGGTGGCGTAGTGGTTAGCCTGTCCACCTCACAGAAAGAAGGTCCTGGGTTCGATTCCCAGCTCGGGCGTTTCTGTGTGGAGTTTGCATGTTCTCCCTGTGCT
>JBCNYG010000003.1:26987420-27001154 GCA_039654305.1 Porochilus rendahli | reverse complement strand
ACACAGAAACGCCCGAGCTGGGAATCGAACCCAGGACCTTCTTGCTGTGAGGCGGACGTGCTAACCACTACGTCACCGTGCCGCCAGAAAACCTTATTGCGTTCTCATATTTAAGCAATGTCACATGACTGAGAGCGCGGCTATACTGAATATCGTCATGGCTTTCGTGACGGGTTCAGCTGCAAGGTGCGTGCTGTAGCTAATCGTCGCTAATCACTGCCGCAGAGATGTTTAATAGAGCTGCATGGTTCACGAGTGCGGTATTGCTTTTATACGACAGTTCTGTAGACAATACAGCACGTGTCACTGTATACACAACATGGAGAAATGTTCTGTTTATTTATGTTTTTTGTTCTGCTCAGGGAAATAGATCCTGAAGAAGCCACGCTCACTTTATAGCATATCAGGGAGTTATGTCTTGCAACGAAAAGACACTCAGCGATGGAATCTTCAAACAGCTGAAATGAATTAAACTGGCTGTACTGCCGGACGTCTTTTCATTTATCCTGAACCTGGAAACCCTGCGACGAGACAACAATTACAGCCTTTAAAATAAATTAAATATTTGCATTTGTGTAATGAGCGAGAAATAAAACCTGTGCTAGATGAGGATAAAATCTAAAGCACTGTTTAAGTCCTCAGGGCTCCTAAAAAAGTGATGAAACTCTGGCTGGGTAAGAACATGAATAATAATCTGAATCAATCGGAATAGAATTATTTACATTATACAGGGCGCAGCTACGGGGCGATCCGACATCATTAAAGGATGAAAGTCAGGAGGTTGTTTTCGCCTGTGTTGGTTTGTTTTTGTTTGTTTGTGCAATACCACTGTATAGGTGTGTAAGGGTGTGGTACAAATAACAGACCTGTGAGCCGTGCATGAGATCGTGCTGAAAAAATTCTCGAAATCCCTAAAAATGCCCGTTCTTTTAAGATGGGGCAAAATGTTCATCAGACACCCACTAGGGGGAGACATTTCATTCTAACTATGCCAAGTCATAATAATCCGTTTGTGCCTCATGGTGGTACCTTGCATTCTATGAGGGTACCGCTAGTGCTGTTCTCTTGGAACCCACTGAATAGAAGCAATCCCACATTCTGATTGGTTACTCTAGACTTAGAATGTAAACGTGTATACTATTATCACTACAGAAAAAAAAAATGCAGACAGAATCAATCGCAGTTTGTGCGATAATGTTAATGTTAGCCTGCTGGCTTTTCTGTTAATTTTAGCTTTATTTTAAGAGAAGCAACAAAATTTTGGAATTAAATTATATCATTGTTTTCTAAGTAGTTGACGGTGATGATAATTTTCTACCCAAGAATTAGACATTGCGGTGGCAGGCCTCCGTCTAAAGTCCTTGGCGTCTAAAACCACTAATAAAACTACGCTAAATCAGCAAAGAAAGAAATTGCAGGGAGAAATATGTTTATTTCACGTTTATGGATGACGTCTCCCGCGTCAGTGCATTCGGAAGTGTGCTGATAGCTTGTAAATGACAACAGGCAGTGACTTTTCATGAAGGTCCCGCGTCATTAAATGTAACGATGAACAGATCGAAAGTACGACATGTTGCCTGTAAATAATTTACAAAATTGTAATTTGATTGCTGCTGTGGTGTAAAAGGAATAAAACATTCATGACGTCGGTTTTAAACTTTACAGGGAAAAAAAGTTTCCTTCACATTATCCTTTCGTTGATTGTTTCCCTCTGACTCCATGCCTGAGTTTCCGAAAAAAAGGGAAATGATGACACTAATCGGCGTCTCTCCTCCATATTAGGGAATAAGTTCTCCTCATCCCACGCCCTATTGCTGGTGGTCGGGGTGTGGTGCTACTCCGCCGTCTTCGCCGTAGGTCCTCTGTCCGGTTGGGGCCAGTACAGTTACGAGCCCTATGGCACTGCCTGCTGCATCGACTGGTTTGCTCCCCACCACAGCCTTCTTGCCATGTCCTACCTCATATGCCTCTTCTTCTTCTGCTACGTCGTGCCCTGCACCATCATCTTCCTCTCCTACACCCACATCCTGGTGACGGTTCGCGGCTCTCGACAGGCTATCCAGCAGCACGTGTCTTCACAGAACAAGATCATCAACGCTCAAACCCGCATCATCAAGGTGGTGTGATCTGAAATTCAGGATCTTTGCAGGTCTTCAGTAAATACCACCGTTTTTGTTCAAGCTCATTTTAAGGTCATTAATTGTTTTGGTTCCGTTTTCATCCTTCTTAAAAATGTAGCTTAAAAAAAAAAGACATGTTTTAGTGAACCTGAAGGAAAGATCATTATTTTAGCTTCCCAAAGCAAAAAAAATGCATATCTTTCCAATTTGTTTACACGGAGTCATGGCACCAAGCACAAAAAAATAACAGATTCAGACTGAGTTCACGGCATTTTTATATTCGACAGCATATATATATTCATATACAAAACTTCAGCCAATCAAAACGTCAGAAGAAATATTAGGTGGGCCTGGATGTGACATCGATCGGGTCTGATCCATTGTGTGCATTCGTGTCCTTTCTACACCTTCAGATTTCATACAGCGTCGACTTCGATATTTCTGGGTTTAGTAAACATTAGTGTCACAGTTCGGTCTTGGTTTCACACGAAGTCCGCATTTCTTTAACACAGCAAAGTAAACTCAGGCTGTCTCCCAAACAGAACACTACTTGAGAGCACTCATGAGGGCGCACGCGCCATTATTACACACCCTTTCGAAATATTCACAACTTGCAACCTTAATAGGGGAAAAGAAGGCAGGCCACACAATCTCTAAAAACAAACCAAATCAGAAAAACCTGGCCTTCATTCGATTGGGAAGCCAAAAGCGATCTTTCCTCGACTGTGCACCAAACCACAAATGTTCTATTTCTTTAAATAATGAAGAATCTATAGACAATAGCAGTGTGTGTGAATTTGAAGACGAAGAAATGATGGATGGTAAGGGTGAGTGCGGTAGGCAGGTAACTAACGCTACAGCAGAACAGGGTAAATTATTGTCATCTTTTTTAGCTAAGAAAACGTTTTAAACACCGAAAGGTGAGCTGCATTACGGAATAAAAGATGAACGTCGTTCAGTTTTACAATAACAGGTTCATTAAGGACACCGAGACGGATGAAAGTGAAAGGTGACGCTTACTTTGGGGTTGTGAAAAATAAATAAATAATTAAATAAATCTCAGAATGTTTCGACGAAACTTTATATCGCACACTATGGGCTCAATCAGATTCACTCATACACAATACTGCTCAGATAAGATCTTTTATTACTAGCGCCCGGTGCAGGGGTCATTAACACTCGTGTACTGGAGTAACCAAATGGCTTCAGAAAGACACGTGTGGTCAAATCCATTTCATTTCCAAGACTGCGTTTCATTCATTCATTCATTTTCTGAACTGTTTAATCCTAATAAGGGTCACGGGAGGGCTGGCGCCCATCTCAGCCACCTCTGGGCAGGGGCAGAGTACACCCCGGACAGCTCGGCATGCCAATACGCAGAGACTGTAATTCGTTTTTATTTAATATACCTGGGAACTGAATGGGAAACTTTAAATATTTCAGCTGGATGTTTTATCTTTATCTCTGATATCAGATTGTTCTCTCTCTCTCTCTCTCTCTCTCTCTCTCCACTCAGCTCTCTGTGGCAGTGTGCATAGGCTTCCTGGTAGCATGGAGCCCGTACGCTGCCGTATCCATGTGGGCAGCGTTTGTGAATGTGAACGCAGTTCCTCCGATAGCATTTGCCACTGCGGCTGTGTTTGCCAAATCCTCCACCCTTTATAACCCACTGATCTACCTGGGCTTCAAGCCCAACTTCCGCAGATCGGTTCGCAGATGGACGTCGTGCTCGTGCCCATGCCGGCCAGAGATGATGCGGAAAAACACAAACAAGGAACATTTCCATTCCACTCACAATTCCAACGGACCTCACAAAACCCACAGAACTTGCAGGACCTGGCTAGACCAGACTTCTGGTCCCTGCTTGAGCATCATGCCTCAGACCACAGTCCGGATCCTGAATAGCTGCACTCACAGCGAGATAGCGGTCAGTCAGATGTCCAATGAGATTCAGAGTGACTTCCTTTAGATACGTCTACAATACCAGCCAACCAAACAGGAAGTAGCACGACTCACATTCACTGTCAATACGGAAAAAAGAAGAAGAAGAAGAACCTTAAGAGGAACCGTGGATGAGATCTTTGTGCGCGGGGAGGTGTCGAAGGATTTCGTGAAATCTCTTGTAACTAATACATTTCTCAATCAAGCCTCAATCCCAAAAAATTCTTGGTTTTAATATTCTTGTGCAATATTTTTTTTTTATGTAAATGGTCAGTCATGTGACCCTGAATGTTAATTAAATAATAAAGGTACCAAACCAAATACAAACATCTAGAGGCAATTCAGAACAGCCAATGAGATTAATGTGCATGTCTCTTAATGTGGAAGGAGACCCGAGTACCCTAAGGGAACCCACACAAGCACAGGGAGAACATGCACACTCCACACAGAGGCCAGGACTCGAACTCACAACCTACAAACAACCCTAATAGGATTCAGTGGTTCAGCAAATGAATGAGATGAGTGGGTTTATACACATCTTTTTAGTAAAAAAAAAACCAACAACCCCCCTCCCCCCCCCCCCAAAAAAAACTATAATAATAATAATAATAATATTAAGGAGAAGAACAAGAATATACCTCACAGTCTAAAACTTTTCACCATCAAACATATACAATATATTCAGGTTAGGATCAGGTTACAAATTAACAAAGCAGTTAAATAAAAGAAAGAAAGAAAGAAAGAAAGAAAGAAGCTTTCTTTCTATAAAATGTTTTCAAAACCAAAGGATTAAAAATGATTTCATAAATATGATGTGTAATGAGAGGTCTTTTTTATTTATTGTTGTAAAAATCTGTTTATTGCTGTTTAGTGTTAAAATTGTGGCGTATTTTTTATTATTATTTTGAGATTTTATGTTTTTGTGAGATTAAAAACAAATCTCCAAATGCAAATCCAAACCACGCAGCAGCTCGATGTCTCCGAAGATGTCTATTTATATACAAATCTCTTTTTGTTATATTCCTTTATATATCAATATGCGAAATTAGACATGCAGCTGTATTTTAATCTCTGAAGATGTGATATTTAATCAGCCACACTGCACACCGTGCTGCGTTTTTTATTTTTAATTACTTTCTTTTTTATTTCTTAAGAATAAATTTTAAAGCATTTTCACAAAGACAACAGATTATTCAGTGCTTTCTGATGGGTCGCAGGCCGACTGGGCGAGGTTGGGGTACACCCTGAACTGCGATGGCCTGGCGAGGGCAAAGGTCACTATGTGTTTTGTCCAAGTCACCTGATGCCTGATTGACTAAAATATTTTGTTGTTTTCTGATGAAAAATTAAATTTTTTTTAACAACAAGTACCGTGGCTCGACCGTGCCAACACTGGTTTATTTATTAAGTATTCAGATGACGTCCGGTGATTTTCCGTGAGATGTTTGTAGTAAAACTCACCTGGTGAGGTTGTAATTTTTGTGGTTTGGACTCTTGTGTAAGTTTTGTAAATGCTGTATTTGCATATCAAAACCGATTGGTTCTTCCATGTTGTGATGCGATAACACAAACCCATCACGTTTAATACTGACTCCTAACTCAGGAAACGTTACTCTGTATCTAAAAAGAAGTACAGAAAACATTTTAAACAAACAAAGTTTTTTTATTGGCTTTATTTAAAATTCCATTCACAGTATTTCCAGAAAAAAGGAAAAAAAAAACACATTTCTAAACATAAAAAACCCTAAAGTGATGATGTAATAAAATTCCTTCTAGAACAGTGAAATCCAGCAGCGTGTAAACAGGAAGAACACAGCGTACACACCTGTACGATAAAACGCCTCGACTTCACTTTTAGATCAGACTTTCATCATTTATTATTCTCACTAACTACAAATACTGTTCTTCATCCAAGTTGTTTTTTCTTTATCCGTCTAGGATCCAACACAGTAGAGTGCAAAACATTCGGATAAGATCAAGATAAGAGAACATAAATGTGTTTTTATGACTTTTCTACAAACAATAAGTTAAAGGTTTTTCCTCATGAAAAGGTAACCTTTTAAATTTTTGTTATTTTTTTACTGATTTGATCATTAAAAAAAATCTAAACACTTAATATTTTCTTGTTATATATTTACTAGCTTTATATTTTCGGACACTCCTGTTATTTGGTTTTAAATAAATTAAATATAGTATGAAGGTATTTTTTTTAAAAAATATAAAAGCAGCAAAACAGCAATTTTTTCTAGTAATAGATTTGGTAAATATTTTCACTATTCCATTTTCAGCACAAAACTTTATTAAAAGGAGACAAATTAGATTAATTTATTAAATAAATACGTAAATGAAATATTCCCCCTGAATCACTGAGGTGAACAAACTCCTATTCTGATTCAAACATTCCACTAACAGGATTTTCGACTAACATGAACACAACATCTGGAACAGATTCCTACAAATATATAGAAACATGAATCATGAATATCAAATAAACAAGGATATGTTCCCGTCACCCTGAAATTCAGCAACGTCCTTTCTCAGAAAAAACCCGTATCTCTCATTACTACGGCGCCGTCGGGTTCTGGCTTTCCGATCTTTCTGGTCAGGAGGCTGGGTGGGGGTTGTTCTCTTTCCTGTCATTCAGAGTGATACTAGCTAATTATGGGCATCTGTGAGCTCGAGCTCTTTCCACCCGGCGTTACGCCGATCCTGGTGACATGAGCAGCAGTAGTAAAAACAAACAAAACCCACATTACCTATTTCAACACACTTAACCATTTTTGTACTCTTGGTGGTCTTTCATTTTCTGTCCAGCAAACTTTGTTATTCATAAACCAGCTTCATGTATAAAACTAAAAAATGAACGAAAAACAATCTACCATATTGTTGATATAAAATGGCGCATCTTTTACATGGTAAGGAAGACGTGTCATTTGGAATCACAGCACTGCCCAGTGGGATTAATTTTATTTATTGAGCAACGTCAGAGGATGCCATTTAAAAAATTGGCACTGTCAGTACAATCTGATAAGACAATAAGGTTTCTCATGGTCAGTTGGGTTCCATATTGTTCTAAATGAGAAAAATAGTGCTTCAGTTCCAGGTGCCATTGCAGAACAGCTGAAAACAGCATCTTGTGTCTCCAACAGCTGGAGGTCATTTATGCCATCTGCTTCATCATATATTGTTATTTCCATAACTTTTCTGTTACACGCACCACTGCCTGAACTGAAAATGTGGCCAACAATGTACTGTTTAGAATTTTTTTTTCAAAAGTGCAAAATAAATAGCTCAGGCAGTGTATTTTTGCTATATTAGTTGGATATGTTTGTAAAGAAGTATATGTTAGATATTTCTACTTGTCATATGCTAGCAATATGTATTGTGCCAGGCTTGTGATATTTTGGGTTAATACGCAAGTGAATGATTGTAAATAGATAAAAATAAACTATAAATGATATTTAAAGAAAAACATTAACCCTAATATTTTAGTTCTGCATCCTATAAGAGAGCTTGGAAGTGCAAGCAAAGATAAAAGAAAAAGCAAATTAAAGTTTATAAAAGTTACCTTTGTATATTGAATCTAAGATATTCATCATAGACCCTTCAACTGTCAATAATGCAAGGGTGATGTGTAGGATTCTACATAATAGTTTGTCTTATATTGTTTGCGGTTTTTGCCTTAAGTGATAGATGATATTTCTGGCTGGACACCGATATAATTTTTTTCTGCAACATTTCTAATAAAAATCAATATTTTCTAACATGGTGTCTGCCTATTGACTTTCTTGAGAGTAAAATATAAAATTCCTAAAATTAACATGATCAGAGATTTAATATGAAATATTTAATATAATCACATTAAAGGATTATTTTTTTCCCCCGTCTTGTCATAATGCATAATTCACATCCTACCCTACATGTTAACCACAGCTCCTGCTGATGAAGATCCATATGGGCCTAGATCTGCACTCAGCGACTGTGGAGATGACTTTTCACTGCTGGTGATATAGACTATCTTCCTGCAATTATTTAGGACTTACAGTTATGGTATAACCAACCGAACTACATGTCGAACTGTAATGCAGTTTTCTTATATGGTTAGTATTTTTTTGGTTTCACCCAAATGAGGATGCATTTTCCTTTTGATCCTGGTTCCTCTCAAGGTTTCTTCCTCGTGTCAACTGAGGGTTTTTTTCCTTGCCACTGTCGCCATGGGCTTGCTCATTAGGGAAGTGTAGGGGGTTGTAGAAAAAAATCTTAGATTTCTCCTTATATTAATTTTACTATGTAAAGCTGCTTTGTGAAATGTCAATTGTAAAAAGCACTATAAAAATAAAACTGGATTTAAGTAATTAATTAATACCATGTTCACAAATAATATTACCTAAAGGGAGCATGTATACAGAAAAAAACAGCGGGCCTAAGACAGAATCTTGTGGAACACCAAACTTAACATTAGAATGTATTAAAAAATCACCATTTACATCTATTAACGGTCAGTTAAATAAGATTTAAACCAGGAGAGAGCCATTATTTCTAATTGTTCTTTGTAGCCAGACCATTGCTTTTCTTTGTCCTTGACTTTAATTACAGTGTTGGATTGTTTTTGCACTGTCGGTTACAGAACTAAATGAGGCTTGTATCTTTGCATTTGGTGGTCAGTGTTAAATGAGTTGAGCCACATGAGATGTCTGAGTTCAACTTTACTTTTGATTTGATGTTGAATGATGGGATCTTTAGGTAAATAAAAAATCTCCAAGAGGAACAAGTCCAAACTTAATTAATTGCTTCATTCAAATGCTTTTGCCATTACATTCTTTGTCCTTTACAAAATACATGTAAGACCACTGCTTGTTGTCTCGTTCCAGAGATTACTGACCAAAAAAAAAGAAGTTACAAAAAGAAGAGTGATGAGATTGCATTTTGTTTGCCAAGAGTTCCCTGTCATGGGGCGTTATTAAAATGACCTCTAGGGATGGCATGACTGATTGAGTTTGTAAGCCCAAGACAGACCCCTTTGCATTTTGTGAGTAACCCAATTTCAGTTCATCTGCCAGGCCACTGAAAAACGTTGCCTAGCTTGGCTTGTGTTATTCCTGAGATTCCCCATAAATCATCGCTTGCAGTTTCATCCCCGTGGTAGAAAGTGATATGGCAAAAAATAATCACTTGCTGCCCTTTCGTCCTACATAACAGCCTGTCGAAGTTAGAACCTCTGAGCTCTGTATTAGTGGCTAATTGCAGCTAATTGTAGTGTCAGTTGCTCCGTGGTTAATTTTCCTCACTTGCTTAGGACTCGGGCTAATGACTCTTTTAATATCATCAAATGTGTTCGCCTTTAATCAAGTGGGGATTTTGTTAAAAGGTAAGAAGCACCTTCTAGTGGTTAATGATATGAGCTAGGCGCAGCATGTTGCATACCATGCTGCAAACGATTGCACAAAATTATAAGCTTCTTTGATCAGAGGTGAGGACAAAGTACACCAACAGCAAAACATGCAGAAGACAAATTGGTTCTGTGAAGCAGCTTCCTTTTGAAAGGCTTCCTTTTAGGTATGTGTAACCAACATTATTTATATATATATACATATATATTCATCTTACGTCATCTATGTCTCTAAATTGTGTTATAATCCTAAAAAACACATTATGAGAGGATATACCTGGTTTTAGCCAAAATATACTCATTTTTAAAGTTTTTAATGTTTCATAGCAAACATGAGACCATTACTTACTCATGCACTCATTTGCCGAACCACATAATCCTGCTATTAGGGTCATGGGGAGGTTGGAGTCTATCTCGGCTGATACTGGGTGAAGGTAAGGAACCAGCTTGCCAGTTTGCCAGCTTGCCAGACCAACACAGCTACACCTACCATCAATTCGGAGCAGCCAATTAGCTTGCTCTGTGTGTCTTTGGACTATGTGAAGAATTTGAACTCAGGACCTTCTGACTGTGAGGTGGACATGCTAAACACTACGCCACCTTGCCACTCATGAACCCATTGTTTTAATAATAAAAATTCAAGTTACTCACTGTAATTTTTTTCTCTGACAGAGCTTTGCTCTGCTGGATTGTGACACTCATTGTTTTCTTATAATATTAAATAGAGTCATAATCAAAACCACTTGGGTCGTTTCATGCTTGAAATATCCTGTCAGTTGTTAATCTCTGACAGTTGTTGGAGTCTGGAGGTGTATGTTAGAGAGAAACTGCTGGGATGAGTATGGATTGTGAGGGCTTTATCAGTAGCTGATATGTGCCACAGACCCTCATGGAGAACCCTGGCTATATTTAAAAAACACTTTGTTATGCGTGATTATCACAGCCATTGAACTGATCTATTCACTTTGCATGACTCTGTAAAACATACTATACATCCTGTAAGTGTATCATTTAACACTGAAAGAACTTGTGGCTATTGGTCTGCACGTCCAACTGAAAAATCTAAAGTGCGTCACTGATTGCCAGGGCTAAAAAAAGAAACTTGCCTCTGGTGTCGGATTTAACAGAAAGGGCACATTATCAATAAACTGAAATTCTGGCCCATTGTAGAGCCTTGATAAAAATGTTACCATTTAGCAATACGGGAAATCCTCCTCGACGTGATAGCTTCAACTGCTCTTACTTCTGCTATCACTTACTTTCATGAACCACTTTTCTTGCTCAAGGTTGTGGTGAATATTGAGCTGACAACAGGAATATTTGGTGTGAGGCAGGGAAACGACCTGGATGGGCTACCAGGTTACCACCCCTGAATGCGTGGAAAATACATACGAATTTAAACATAGATTTAAATGATTAACAGTGAATTCTGCAATTTTAAAGATAATTTAATAACCAGTTTTGTGTTATTATATGTTATTATAATATTGTCTAGTGGCATTACTCCCCGCCTTCACTCAGTGTCAGCTGAGCTAGGCACCGGCCTCCCTGAAACTCTAGTAGGATTAAGTGGTGTTACTTTGGAGGTTTCAGTCACCAGAAATGCTTTTTCTGGTAAAATGATTTTAATAAATGTCCTAATATTCTGGGGCAGTGGTTGCCTGGTGATAGGGTGCTGGATTACTGATCCCAAGGTCAGGGGTTCAAGCCTCACTATTACCGGGTTGTCACTGCTGTCCCCCCAGTGCAGGTAACTGGGTAATGTCTGTGGTGAGAGACATGTAAAAGCACCTTTGCTGACTTTCATAAAGAGTAGGCTGCATTGCTATCAGCGTGTTTCTACCCTGCGATGGCCGGGTGGGCTGTCCAGGGTGTACTCTGCCCTCACCCAGAGTCGGCTGAAATAGGCCCCAGCCTTCCTCCTAACCCTAATTAGAATTAAGCGGTTCAGAAAATGAGTGAATGAATGAATGAATTCATTAATAATCTACCAAGGGGTTTATGTGTAAATAATTAAAATACTGAAGTGTCATTATACCACAGGTGACAGTATTTACAAAGTGAAAAAATTAATTTCCAACAGTGTAACAAAATTAGAAAAACTTCACAAAGCTCTGATAATGGAGACTCTTACCATAAAATCAGTGCTTGTGGAGCACCAATCAAAATCAAGCATCCAGCACTGATGTGGTATAAATGATCGTGCAGTAAAGGCTCAGTGGATATCGCATCAAGGGAACTAGTCAGGAATATTCACCAAGCTTGAGGCAAATGATAGTTTTAGTATATACTACATGTGAACATAAGAACAAGATTTTAGGGTTTGTTTGTTTTTTTTACTTTTTTTAAATTGATTCAAGCACAATCCCAAGAGTAGTTTGTGCATGAACAATTAACAGATTAAGACTTGTGTGCTGACTGCAGGTGGCTGTAGCTGAATAGTCCACAGGAGTCGAGGCAGGGTTTTTTTTTCACTAAGCACAACTTTATTGGCCTGCTCAAACGAACAAAACAGCAACCACTGTGGCATCTTATGCCAGTGGTTGGGAAACAAGCCATTCTAAGTGGTATGTGCCAATTGGTTGAAGCCTTATATCCCAATCATTTAAGGTTATTGAAATCAGTTTAACATGCTAACCCTAACAGGTTGTTTCTCTAGTAATCCTAGACGAATGCATGAAAAGCAGCAACATTTCGAATCAAACCATTAATGCAAAAGCTTTTTTTTTCTTTTACCTAAGAGACTTTATTCGCCTGCTCTGTGGAATATTTTCCCTTTAGCCTAACCGGCTGCCATCTGGAAATGCAAGAAAAAATGCTTATGTGTCATTATTCCATTTCAAACTATGACAGTGAAGTAATTTGTTTCAAGTGACCATGTAAACTAAGGTTTCATTGTTTTGATTCAAGCATTATCCAGTCAGAATAATACTTTTTAACCTGAAATAACAGTCCAAGGTAACCTTGTAGTTTATACTAATGTCTATGATTCCAAGATAACAAACCAATCAGATTGCGCCATTCTTGAGCATATACTATTAAAAAATAGACTATGTTTGTCCTCTCGGTCCACATCCATTCACGTAATGATGTCGGAACACTGTACACCTGGCAAACATTGCACAAGCAGCAATGCAACACTGCATCTCATTTGTACAATTGATTGCATGCGAGATGAAATCAAGTAATTATCTCTCATTGTTTTTCAAACATAGAGCACAAAATAAAAAAGAAACGTTACAACATGCTTTTTTCTTTCAGTTGCTCATGTTCTCCTAATTGACTGACATTAGTCAAATGTGCCAGTAATTGGATAGCTGGGGGAAGTAAAATGCTTAGAGAAACGAGCACATTAAAGAGACACAGCTGCCTAACCAGCTGCTAAGAGCTTACGTCGTATTACTGTTTCAGGCGCTCACTAGACCAACTGGGTCACTGCTGGCACACAGAAACAGTACAGGCAGCGTTTAACCTCCAGTCAGGACACTGTACAGCTCTGCATTGAGATCAGCTTTGCACAAACACCAAGATTGCTTGGGGGTTTGTTTGGTGAAGAGTTCCTGCTCACAGATCAGCATGAATTGCTGAGTTAACCATGCTGTGCTTAATCCAGTAGGGTCAGGAGGGTAAGGGAGGATTGGTGGAGGGGTGTGCTGATTCATGTACTGCAGTGCTCTCCTGTGAACAGTTCTATTACAAACGCAGCCAGCTATTAAAAGGGAATTAGATTGTGTGGCTCTTGCTGTGACTCCGAATTTGACAAATGGCAAAAAAAAAAACACTGTAGACTTTTCAAACTCCATACTTGAACACAGATTCAGAGTTGAGTTTAATTAGTGTAGTTAGGAATAAACACAGAAATTGTTTACATTTGTTTTCAGATCTCAGGTATTTCTAATTGCACACTTACAGGAAGTACTATTCAGATGCACTTTTCTTCTGTGCACAATTCCTTGCTTGGATGTAAGGCCATTTTCTAATGTTTTTGTATCAACGCCACAAGAATAAATACATGAATAATACATTATTTATTAATATTATCTTCACCAAGAAGGTTATGCTTTCATTGGTTTTAGCTTACATGTTTGGTTGACTAACTTTTAGAAACTTCTTGTCCACATTTTTTTCGACAGATTATCACATGTCAAATTTTTATGGTGGGATCACCCAAGGATTCATTCATTCATTCATTTTCCGAACCGCTTATTCGTAATTAGGGTCGCGGGGAGGCTGGTGCCCATCTCAGCCGACTCTGGGCGAGGGCGGGGTACACCCTGGACAGCT
>JBCNYG010000003.1:26944730-26955444 GCA_039654305.1 Porochilus rendahli | reverse complement strand
GGCGGGGGTGGGTCCGATAGATAGATGAGAGCACACACACATACACAAACACACACACACACACACACACACACACACACACACACACACACCGTGCAGCATGCACCTGCTACCTTATTCATGTGTCCTCATTTGTCTCATCCTTTTCATCTACTGTAAACACCAACCTGCTTTCCCTTCACCTCCTCTGCGTGAGAGGTTCGGAAGCATCATCAACCCTACACTTCCTCTTAAATCAATAAGTGTGTATTTGGCTCCAGTCGTCCATCAGAGTTTGGCATCTTAGGGTTTGGGATCTCAGTTGCAGTTCCTCTAGTAACTTCCTGTAATGACCTTTAGAGGAGTTTGTTGAGGTTGTAAAGCAGAAACAGGAGTTCAGACATGCCTCAGGTTTGTTCTAGTCCTCTGGGGAGCTTGAGACCGTCCTGATTATATCTGTGACATTGTATTGCAATATCGTGAGACAGTTATCATGTTACTATTCATTTATACAAAGCGATCACAACACTACAATACATGTTTATGGTACCTCCTATGACAGCAGGCCTTCTGAACTGGGTAACAGTGAAAAAAGTAGGAAAGTATTTGCACGTTTCAGTCGTAGTCGCTATACAGTGTACGCAGTGACAGCTGACCATCTTGTTCACTGATTGATGTTAGGTAGCTAACAAGTAGTTGCTAGTTTATTCTTTTGTGTCATTGCTAGGTTAAAGGTCTATTTAGTTATAGTCTAATAGTAGTTAGCTACCGACTGCTAGAAAGCTTACATTAGCTGTCGAGTTAGCTAGTTAGCCTCTGCTCTTAAGTAGCTGCTAATTGTGATTTTTTAAATGATAACCTAAATTACAAGAGTGAAAAGGAAGGTTACATTTTTTTTACAATTTTTAATAGATTTTTTCAAAGATTTTCTTCCCCATTCATGTGAGTGTGTATACATTTAATCTACAGAACACTGCAATCACGTCGTAATTCATGACGTGAATTAAGCGATTTTACTTTTTAAATGTACCTTTATTCTTACTGGAGTCCTGGTCTTCCTTTTTAAATTTAGTCTTTTTTTTTGCATCTGGTCTCACTCTTTAACATTTTGCACATCTCACTTTTTAATTTTACACTCATCCTTGATTAAAAAAATGATTTTTTCTTCTGGTTTTGCTTTAATATTTCACATTTGCCGTTGCCTTTGTAATTTTTCCCTCTTTATTTTTCATTTTGTGTCCAGTCTCTCCCTTATACTCCATCTGGTATTACTATAAGCCTATGACCTGACCTGTCTCACATATATTTTGTCCTCGATAACTTTACTGTATAGCCAGACTTTTTTTATCAGCTGGTCTCACCGTTACCTTGTGTCTTGTTTCACTTTTTTTTCTGAAAGAATAAATGTTTTAGCTCCTTAGATAAATTGTGCTCCTGCTGGTGAATACAGGCCGATTTAAGGGGATCTTATTCTTTATGTCCTTTTTCTGGTGGACTTGTTCTTGCTGTGTGTGTAAAGCAGGTCAGGATTTTACGCTCGCCTCATGAGATGATTTGAACTGTGCCGTTTTGTGTGTTTCGGTGGTTAAAATCGAGAGATTCTTGCTTGTTTGTGGTAAGAGCTGCAGAATGGTGAGTGTGTGCGTGGGGAGGTGAGTGGGTGCAAAACAAAGAGATGGTAGCAAGGTTCTGCAAACGTACCTGCCGTTACTCAAATACATCTAATGCCTCGGCATGTGTAGTCAGTACGATTCTCATTCAGGTCCTGTGTCTGGCCCGAATCATTTCAGCAGGCTCTTCTCCAGATCCTTGAGGATTGACACTGTGTCAGCCAGTTAGCCTAACATGCATCTCTTTAGACTGCTAGAGGAAACTGGAGTGACCCGGAGGAAACCCACGCAAGCACGACTCGAATGCAGGGCCCTCTTGCTGAGACGGGCTTGTTAATCGCTAAGCCTCCGTGTGTCGTGGATTTGTTTCAGTTGCAGTAATAAAAGCCGATGAGATAGGGAGTGTTAAAACAAAACAGCTGCATGAACACAGAGGAAGTGATGTGTCAGTGATGTGAGATATTGCTGATGAGGGGATAAGGATGACAGACCTTCTCTTATTTCAACCTGAAATATTACTTTCTTTATGAAAAAAATAATTAATTAAAAAAATCACAAGCGAATCTGTTCTCTGTCCAGGCAGGAACATTTTTAAAATAATGTTTCTAAGTGCAATGTTTAACAAAGGACTATGGTCACACTCGTTTTACTGCTGAATCATTTTTATGAATGAGAAATAACCGGGAAAGGAGTGGGCGTGGTCACAGCACTAGCGTAATGAAGAACCGAACCGAAAAACATAAACAGACTTGTACAGAGTGATTATTCACCATCGTCTCACAGGCTGCGTCTGGTCACAGGCAGGGTCTGGTCACAGGCAGAGCAACATCATGCTGCAATATCAGTATATTGTCATAAACAAAAGGGGTTAAGTGCTAGAGTATTGTTCTAAAGTGTGTTTTATTTAAAAAATATGATACTGGTCGTACTGATGCTTTATTACACCGCGACACTGTGGAGTTCTGGGTTCTGATTGGTCAGAAGGGGTTCATGAATTTTTGTTAACAGTAGCTCAGAAAGTACAACAGATTTATCCTGCTGAAGTTATAGTTTCCATAGTAACCGATCATTCACTGTATGGCGGTAGAGTAAATCTGAGTAATGGGATTTGATCACGCCGGTAATTCATGTCTAGGAAAATGTAACAATTATTGTTTGGAATATTTAACAATAATAATACAAACCCCGGCCGGATGTCCATCCCAACTTTCACACAAAGTACAAATAATATTAAAAAACAAAACAAAAAAATCATACTAGCATGTCTCCCTCGCAGTAAGAAGGTCCTCGGTTCCAGTCCAAGTTAAACAGCCAGGAAAGTTTTCAACTGTCTTTAACAAATGGTCTAAAAACACTTCATCCAAGCATAAAAGATTTTCTTATGATTTCTTTGTTATAAAAAGTTATATTGCAGATTAAATTATTTATGAGTAATAAAAAAACTTGTAATATTTCATTTTTTTAAGATAAAAAAAAAAATAATATTGAGTCAGCTGCTTCCATAAATACTTGTAACTGTTGTTTAAAAATTATTTCTTAAAAAATATGTAAAAAGAATAGTTTTTTAAATTAATTTTTAAAAAATAAATTTTGTTACACATAGTAATTTATCACAATCTCGATCTTACTTTATCAAACTGCCCCACCCTGTTCACGCCCTTTCCACGGCCTGTGAGAAGACATGTTTATTAAAATATATTTATGGAAGGAGTCTCCAGTGTCAGCCACAGTCGGAGGTAAAGTGGAAACATCTCTCAAAAGGTTGTATAACAGCTCTGAGGCCTCAGAAAGTCATTTTGCAGTCCAGGCTTCAGAAACGTTCAAATATTAGTTGGTTTTTATTTAGAGTAACCACACCCACAAAAAGCATCAGTATCTTCTCCTCAACAGAATGACATCATCAAAGCTCCACCCACTAATGAGTTAGAGCCGAGCACCAGATGAGTGTATTGGGGGTTTCCAGTGGATTTGGGTTACAGTTACAGCTGGACAGTGGATGAAAATCTCCACTTCCTGTGATGATGTCATCTATCTTTTGTGGAAATGTACTATGCATGGGGGTGGGGTGGGGGGAGTTGGGTACCTACGTCCTATTTAGCCGAGATTAAAAAAAGGAAGGATCTGTAACCTTGCACCCACCCCATTCCCACACACGCATGTACATGCCATCCCTCATCTGCTAACCTACAACCCAAGAGATATTTAGGTCTTCCCCCAAGAGCTAGGCTCAGGAGATGTGCACACACAACCACACACACACAACCACACACACACACACCGATGAGCAGTGTGGAGGATGAGGGGGTTGGGAATCCTGGCACTGTGAAGGAAAATGTCGTCAGAGAACCCAGATGCTTCCTGCGTTCCTATGAGATTTGTGTGCGTGCGCGTGTGTGTGTGAGTGTGTGTGTTCCACCTATGATAAACATTTGAACACTTGGTGCATGATCTGTCATTTCATTTTATCGCTGCAGTGAACATGCTTCAGCGTGACCTCAATTCCCCCATGTGTACGAGAATCCGCATCATCACCGCAATCTTTCTCTGGTTTGTGGTGAGCGGGTGGAGTTCAGTGCAGAGGACGAGCGGCGGCTAATTAATTATTAATCAATCATGAATTATGGAACTGTTATAGAATCTGAATGAAATGAGTAAGCATCAACCCGACACTGATGTCTTCACACACTCACACACACAGTGAAGAAGGAGTGGCCTGTCCTCTAGCTCTCTATTGCAGTGAAGGGGTGTGGCCTATTCTCTACCAAACTTTCCTTGTGAAGGGGGTGTGGCATTTTCATGTGGAGTTGACAGTTGTAATGAAGGGGGTGTGGCCTCTTCCCGGTAGATGTCTGCCCTAGTAAAGAGAGTATTATAGGCGTTGCTTCTCGTCTGCCCCAGTGAAGGAGGTGCGGATTGTCCTTAGTGAAGAAGGCGTGGTTTCTCCTATGCAAAGTCAAGTCATAATAAAAGAGGTGTGGTCTCCCCTCCGAAGCCAATCTCTCATTAATTCGCTAATTTGCGGACCTGCTTAATTCTAACTAAGGTCCCGGAGAGCCTGGAGCCTATCTCAGCCGAATCTGTATGAAGGCAGTGTACGCTCTGAACACCGTGCTCGATCGTCCATCACAGGGCCAACGCACACAAATGTGAAAAGCTGTGAAATGACACTCCACTTTTAACCTGATGTCACATGGCTGGAGATGGAGATGGACAGGATGAGGACTTTATTGAGAACCGGCAACCGGACCACAACAAAAAATTACATTTGTTCATTCATTTGCTGAACCGGAGCCTATCTCAGCCGACTGGCCACCTCCTTAGTCTGTCCCAGGGTAACACACAGCGATTCACACTCACGCCAAGGGGCGATTTGGAACAGACAGTTAATCTAATATGGATGTCTTTGGACTGGGAAAGGAAACCGGAGAATCTGGAGGAAACCCACGCAAGCATGGGGAGAACATGCAAATTCCACAAATTGCCGAGCACAGGACTTGAACCTTGGACCTTCTTCCTGCAAGGAAGATGTGCTAACTACTACGACCCCCGTGCTGCCTGGACCGTAAACAGGAAACAGGAAACAGGAAATAGGAACACCATGTCAAACTAAGAGCACTCAGGAAAATATCAAGGACTGAGAAACAGAACTCAAACATCCTGTGACGGCCACTACATGGAGAAACGTTCCACAGACTGGAAGATGCGGGAGAAGGCCTTATATTTGCTTTCTGATCATGTACTCCAGGTGTGCACTATAGGGACCGCAGTTCGTCGGCGAATCAGGACACGACCTTTAATTTTCTGTTGAATTCAATACAATGTAAAATGAAACAGTATTAAAAAGTTAAAAGTTGGTATGATGGTGCACAAAATGCCTCACAGCAAAATGGTCCTGGGTTCCAGTCCCGGGCTTTCCCGGTACTTGCGTGGGCGTCCTCTGGGTACGATTGCCCCTAGGCGTGAGTGTAAATGGTTGTGTGTGTGTGTGTGTGTTGGCCCTGCAATAGTCAGTGTGTACCCTGCCTTTGCCCAGAGTTGGCTGAGATTGGCTCCAACCTCCCCACGACCAGTGAGTGAGCAACTCTCGGGTTCTCAGTCTAGATGTGTGGTTTTTAAAGGGGGTGGAGCCTGGCACTGTGGAAACAGGTTGTGGGAACGGTGAGGGAACGCTCGGAGTCTCCGGACTCTCACTCGCTCCTTTGCATGATCACTCGCAAATAAGTGAACAATGACCTATCGTTGGTTTGCATGATCATTTGTTTACCGAAGATGAAGATATTGAGTGGTGAAGAGGATGAAAGAGTGATCAGGGAAGCAGAGAGGACGGGGTGAGACATCACTTTTATACAAAAACACCACTAAGAGCCGAGAACGTCACGCTGCGGTCCTGTCCTCAGAACAAAACGAAGAGTTGCATCAATCACAGCCATCGACCTTGAGACTTCTTTCTTCCTGCCACACACACCACAGAGATCCTGTTACAAAGCGTACAAGGCTTTTACACTTCGCTTTTTCAACGACGGATCGTTTCTGAGTCCAGCAGACCTCCTGCAGATCGATACGAGTGAAAGCTGTACAGCGGCGGTGGCGGAAAGGGGCGTGTCTATTAAGTGCTGATGTCAGTGGCTTGGTATGGATGTTTTTAGGCGTATAAGGGTCCTTAGATGTGAGTCATTTGGCGCGGCCTTGCCGTCTTACATCACCAGAAAGATATCCTTATAGGTGTGTGTGTGTGTATGTGTGTGTGCTGTTTTTAATCTGTTTCGGGTGTGTTATTTTTTTATCTTTCAGAGGGGAAATTTCATAATCAGTACACGTTTGCTCTTTTTCTACTTCCTGAAATATTCATTCAGCCGTCTAATTCTAATTAGGGTCGCGGGAAGGCTGGAGCCTATCTCAGCCGACTCTGGGCAAAGGTGGTGTACATCCAGTCCGCAGGGCCATTGCAGGGCCAGCACACATACCACCATTAATACTCACACTCACACCTGGGGCGATTTGGAACAGACAGTTAGCCTGTGCATGGGTTTTGATAGTGGGAGGAAACCGGAGTACCCGGAGGAAACCCACTCAAGCACAGGGAGAACATGCAAACTCCACACAGAAACGGAGAATCGAACCCAGGCCTTCTTGATGTGAGGCGGGACGTGCTAACCACCGCACCACCGTGCAGCCCTTCCTGAATTAAATGCAAAAATTATACAAATAAAGATATTTAAAAAGTAAGACTGGCTCGGCGAGGGCGTTAGAGTGTGGAGTGCGTATGTGGGTTTCCTCCAGGTACCCCGGTTTCTTTCCACAATCCAAAGAATTCCAGATAAAACCCACTTACAGATCCTAGAAGTGTAGCACCGACATTCTTTTGCTGGAGAACGTTCGACTTCTGGAGTGGATTTGATTTTACTGCATGTAAAGTTCATTTCTACTCTGTAACCATACACACAAACAAACTGATTTAAGTCTACACTTAGAACCTCAAAGTATAGTACTCCACGTAGAACCCTGGTAAAAACAAGAACCCTTCCTTTAACCCGTACAGAACCTTTTATTTCTCTTCTAAAAGTGTACACTTCCACTAGATAATCCAAGCGTCCACTCAGATGTTCTTCACTGTGTTCGTCGGGTTCTATGTAGAACCTTAAAATGACAACCAAAGAACTCTCAAGGGTTCTACATACATTCTTTTTATAAGATTAAACACAGTGCAAAAAAATCCCTAAATAATTTAATTTAACTGGATTTAAAATGTAATTACTGGTTCTTTAAATTGTCTGTCATATATTAAAGGTTCCATGTAGAACCCTATAACAGAGTGTTTCCCTCAAATGAGCCCGCAATGAACCATTAAAAAGAACAGTGTGTAAAGTGTAAATATTCAGCATAAGAAAAAAAAGGGTTCTTCCGTGGGTTCTTCTCATCTACCTGAAGAGGTTCTAGAACAAAGCATTTTATAATCAGGGAACCTTCTGTACATGGGACCTTTAAGGAACATCCAAACGACACTTCAGGGCTCCAGATCTGACCTTTTTCTTTTGGAGTGTAGTGGCGAAGGTAGTTAGTTGCCCCTCTGGGGGTTTAATGTTTCTTAATGTCAGGATCCTTTAGTTGATTTTCTCAGGAACCTTTAAAGGTTCTGTGTAGAACTGGGACTTGTCATGAAGCCACGAACCCTGAGAGGAGACCTGAATAACACTGAAGGTCAGTGAAAGGACGGTGAGCAGTTGCTGTATATGATGCGATCTCCCGCTGGTAGAAGCTCCTGCAGCTCCTTCATCAGTGCACAATCATGGTGCAGATGGCAGTGGACCAATCAGGCGAAGCGTTTCTGCTCTGTTGTTATGGAGGTATGGGATGTTGCTGATAGCGTTGTCATGGCGCCCAGCGTCACTCGGTCATCCTCTCATTTTGACTTCTTCTGCGATTAACTTAAGTGGACGTAAAGGGATTTTGTGCGTACAGCTCAGTTATGTTATATATATATATATATATATCTTCTATATCTTTTAAAATAAATTACTGTATATTTTAAAATAAAAATAAATCATTAGTCATTAGTCATTAAAATCAAAATCAATAATAGCAATCTTTGTTTTCTTTGACAATGGAAGTTATTAGTAGCTTGTCAATACTTATGTTTACCTTTTGATGTTTTATATTTAATTTATATAAAATTACACGTTTTTATAAAATAGATAAAATATGGATATCGGGAAAAATACTGAACAGTACTTCCACCATGATTGATTGTTGGGAGGATTGGTGATCAGTGATTGGTTTCTTGGAGAAATGGTGATTAGTAATTGGTTTCTGGGGAAATAATGATCAGTGATTTGTTCTTGTGGGAAATGGTGATCAATGATTGGTTGCTGGGAGATATAATGATCTGTGATTGGTTGCGTGGGAAACAGTGATCATTGATTGGTTGCTGGGAGAAATAATGATCAGCGATTTGTTGTCGGAGAAAGTGATGATCACTGGTCGGTTGCCCCGAAAAAACGCTGATCAGTGATTGGTTGCATGGGAAAATGGTGATCATTGATTGGTTGCTGGGAGAAATAGCGATCAGTGATTGGTTGTTGGGAACCTTGTGTGCTGTGATGAGAGCTGGAGGGTCATATTGTTTCCAGGACAGTCACTAACATCCTCCTTCAATGTCCATTGACCTTTCTGCTAAGTTATGTTAATTTTTTTCAATAAAGCAGTAAAAGTGTCTAAAATCTGGGTTGATTTAGTGAAATGTATAACCGTACAGAAAAATCTGTTAACCCGGTGCCTCCAGATGATGGACCTTTAAAGACTGGAGGATTAAACATGTTGAATAGGTCAAAAGTTGAAGTTAGAACAGATCATGCTGCTCTACAGTCAGGTGATGTTCACTCTGTCACTGTATCATGCGCTGGTGCACTTCAAGTTAGTGGCCTCGAGTAACCTTAGAGTACACGCCCAGTCTATTCTGCAGTACACCGAAAAACACCACGGGAGAAGACGAGTGGGTGAGAGAGGTAGAGTCTGAACACCTGTTTCTCTCTCTCTCTCTTTCTCGCTCTCTCTCTCTCTCTCGCTCTCTCTCTTTCTCTGTGTGTGTGTGTGTGTGTGTGTGTGCGTAAAATGATTAATGACGTCCACTGAAGCAGAGAAGCTGAAACTTCCATTTCATAGCATTCGCAATTCAGCTGTAAGTTACTTTGACATCTCAGCAGGTGCTCATTTATACCATTCGACATTAACATCAGCATGCACTCGCTTCACTCTTATTCATTTACACACACACACACACACACACAGATTGTGTTTGTGTGTGTGTGTGTGTGTGTGTAAAGAGATATTATACAAACAAGTTTAATCATCAGTCACAGATTTCAGACGAAGCAATTAGGAGACGAGGCGACAGTACACACGAACACACACACACACGAACACACACACACACACACACACACACACACACACACACACACACACACAGGTATCGAATTACTCACCTGTGTACTCTTGACACCAGTTGTGGTGTAACTCTCAACACACTCACGGTTTCTCCATCAAAGATTAAATTAAACATGTTTAAACACACGCCATGGAGACGCGCGACATGCCACCTCGTTTCTTCACCTCACTGTTTCAACACCGCCGCAAATCTTTCTCCCGTCAGATTATAACACGAGTTATTAGGTTCGTTACATTGTGTTTCTTCGGCTTGTGAGTTGCATTGGATTGCATAGTGGTTATCAGCACGAGACAGCGAAGGAAGGAGGGATAGAAAAAATACAATAGAAAAGACTGCAATGAAAAAGGGATGAAAAGAAAAGAATCTTTCTCACTCTCTCTCATTCATCGTGTCTCGCTTTCTCTCGCTGTCTCTCATTATTGTGGCTATTTCTCTCTTTCTCTCTCTCTCTCTCTCTCTGTCTCTCATTCATTGTGTCTCTTCCTCTCTTCCTCTGTCTCTGTCTCTCATTCATTGTGTTTCTCTTTCTCTCACTTTTTTCTCTCTCTTTGTCTCTTCCTCTGTCTCTGTCTCTTTTCTCTTCTTTCTCTCAGTCATTGTGTCTGTTATTCTCTTCCTCTCTGTCTCTCATTCATTGTGTGTGTGTCTCTCTCTCCATCTCTCATTCCCTCACTGAGCCTGGGACTCCAACCAAGGACCTTCTTGCAGTCAGGCAACCGTGCTGGCCATCACATCACCGTGCTGCCCGGAAGGACATTTAAAAAAGTGATGAAAGAAAGGAAGGAAAGAAAGTAAAAAAGCCAGGTAGGAAGAAAGGAGCAGAGAAAAGGAATGGGGAAAGAAAGGAAGGATAAAATGAAGGAAGAATCAACTGAAAGAAAAGAAAGAATTAGAAAGAAAGAAAGAAAAAGCCAAAAGGGAGAAAGAAAGAAAGGAAGAATGAAAGAAAAAAGTAGACGCTGCACAAACCTTTGCATTCAACAAAATACATACAGGAATGTGGATAATTTAGTAATGGCTTAAATGACTGCATGGGGTGTCTGTGTGTGTGAGATGAGTGTTTGAGAATGTGTGTGTGTGTGTGTGTGTGTGTGTGTGTGTGTGTGTGTGGTTGTTAAATCCGGAGCATGAGATGCATATGATCCCCACATGACCAGTATGAGCCAAAGTGCAGTTTCAA
>JBCNYG010000003.1:26650228-26663502 GCA_039654305.1 Porochilus rendahli | reverse complement strand
CCCACCCGCCACTGACACAGCACAGCAAACACTGACCCAACCGACACTGACACAGCACAGCAAACACTGACCCAACCGACACTGACACAGCACAGCCAACACTGACCCAACCGACACTGACACAGCACAGCCAACACTGACCCAACCGACACTGACTCAGAAGAGCCACCACTGAAACAGCACAGAAAACAGTGACACAGCCACCACTGACACAGCTCAGCCAACACTGACACCGGCACAGCCTACAATAACCCAACCAACACTGACACAGAAGAGCCAACACTGACACGACCGACACTGAAACAGCACAGAAAACAGTGACACAGCCTAGCCAACAACGACAACCGCAACCAAACATTCCTTCCAATCACCCACATCCTTTTTACCGTCGTCTCTCCACCCATCATCCCTCCCTCCGCAATCCCCCTACCCTTCCACCATTATCCATCCACCACCATCCCTCCCTCCATCTACCATCATTATCATCCCTTCTCTGTGCACCATCTTTCCCATCATCATGCCATCATCATGCCACTATCATCCCTCCATCATTCCTTAGCATCACCCCTCCCTCCTCCTCCACTTCAAGCATCATCCCTCCATCTATGATCAACGTTCACTCACCATCATCCCGCCATGATCCCTGTTTGGTTGCACACATTAAGATTTCTTTTTTCTATCACTTCTAATAATCACAGATATAAAAACACAAACCTTCCTGAAGCTCCGCCCACTAATTACAGTAAATAAATCCTTCCTGCTCCCATTTTAAAATTACAACCAGATACTAACAGTGATGCTGGGGAATCCACCACCCCCTTACTCATTCATTCATCTCATTCACTAAAGAAATGAAAACAAAAAAAAAAACACACACCTGGAGCGACTGCCAGAGTCTGAGCGGCGGCGGCGCGGTTTGTCCTCAATCAGTCGGATCTTCCTGCCGTTGATGTCGGTTCCATCAAGTTTCTCTAGAGCCCTGCGCATGTCTGACTGAGAGCGGAACTCAATCACACCTTCGTTGGCGCGCTCCTTATGGGCGTCGGCATACGTCACCTCACCTGCCTGGCGCATGAAGTCCTGCAGGACAACGTACATTCATTTAACACACACACACACACACACGTTCACCAGTCACATACAGAAAAAATGTGAAACAAGAACATGCACACGTCGCTGAGCTAAGCTCCACCCACTGGCTGTGTGCACACACACACTACAACTGTGTAAACAATTCTGATCGTACACATTAAAGCTAATATTGGCGCCATTATTTGGGCCAAATTTTTCCTCTTAGGATTTAAATCGCGCTCTGAGATTCTCGTCCTCACCTTGAGGTCCTGCCAGCTGCAGCGGCTCGAGAGGTTCTCCACGATGAGCCGGTACTCGGTGCGGACCGGAGGGCCGTATTTATCTCGGCCCGAGCGGCTCCTGCTGCCGTAGCCACCTTCAGATAGACAGGGGAAGGGACAGTGGTGTCAGAGCACTACTCCTCTCTTACGCTGCTACGTTAGAGTCTAAATCAACTTCACCCTCTTATATCGCAAACCTGTTCACATTCAGGCATCAACTTTTCTGCTGCCTCCCTCACTATTAGGAACAGGGATATAAAGCACTGACATGAAATAACACATATACACACACGTTGGCTTTACGGTGCATCATAAACTACAGAAAAAATTAAATCAGTAATGTCCGATTATGACGTTTTTCCTTTTGATCACTAAAGCTCGCCGTTCACACAACTGGTTGAGTTTTATTATTTAAATCTTTGGCTAGAAGTTTCTCTTTTTCTTTCTTTTTTTTTTTTTTTTAAATGTCCAAATTCGACAACATAATAACTAGCATTCCTCACCATCACCCCTGGTCTATTGGCAAAAGGCTGCTGTCATCTTGGCTTCCGGTAACGTCAGCCAAAGCATCAAGGGGGCAAAGGTCACACACACATTGTAAGGTGAAGGCCAAGGCCAAAGAGGTCAGGGAGTCATCTTAGCCACAACGAGCTCGGCCACAGCCACGGCCTCGGCCCCCACTCCACTGTCTCAATTTGAAACAGGGAGGACTCTGTTACCGTGGCAATCAAACTGGAAATAAAATGGCAGCTTTAGCAGTCAGACATTTATCACTGATTGTCTTTCTGTTTTTCTTTTCCACTCTGGGATACAATCACAACAAATATGACATTCATATTAACATTTCACATCAGGATGTAGAGTTCTTTCCAAACGCCCAGTGAACAGGCGACACATACACTCAGGTATCTCACATACACACACACACACACACACACACACACACACACTAAGCTCTGTAATCTTTTTTTCATCATGGCGTTTTATTCACTGTAGGGTCACACTATGTTTCCTATTTCTAAACTATTATGAGGCCGAACCAATTATCTGCCTGGATGATATAAAGCAATCAAGGAAGGCTCCATTAGAACTTTAGTTTTAATAGAAAAAAATTTAAAAGATTGTTTAACATTGTGAGATGACAATTCTCAACATTTGTTTGTACAAAAATGGAGAAGTCCTGGGTTTGGCAGGGGTTTACGGTCTATGGGTGCTCGTATTATAAATAGGAATAAGATTAAAAGGTTAAATTATTTAATAAATTAAATGCTGAATTCATGCAACGGTACATTATTAATGTTGACGCTTTCGGGCCTTAGACTCGTTGGTCCCTACAGTGAAAACAAGGCCTGATCATTCCACACTGAAGGCTGTTACAGTTTTATAATTTCCTGATCTTTGTTTTAAACACTTCGTTTAATCCCACACTGCTCCAGATTCCCTTTTACACAACAATTTATTTTTAACAGAAAATTTATGATCTTCAAATATAGTGTTGAGGATCAGGACTGGGACCAGATTCAAGACTTAAAAATAAAAGTCTATGGGGAAAAAAACCCATCACATTTATATTTGTCTCATGATATTAGTTTTACATCATAACCTCATTGCATTTTACATCCTCAAACACACACACACACACACACACACACACAATGCAGTCGTGATAGCATCTCTAGGTTTATTTTTAACTCTTATACCAGAGATTCAGAGTTCAGCATTTCTTTCAGAACGTTCTGTGACGTTCTGAGTGACTCTCACATATTCTTACCCATCAGGCACTGACATGAACCCAGACTCCACATCTTTCAGCTGACGGAAAAACTCAAACAATTTCACTTATCTATTTCTGTAAACAATATCTTAATACTTTATGGACTCATGAGGTACTTACTGCGACCGCCTCCATAATAACCTCCTCCTCCTCCACCTCCTCCTCCACCTCCACCTCCGTATCCGTCCCGGTCACGCCGAGGTCCTCTGGCATGTTCCACCATCACCCTCTCTCCACACAGCTCCTTCCCGTTCAGCTCATACACGGCATCGTCCGCATCGCGCATGTCCTCAAACTCCACAAAACCGTAACTAATGAAAATGCACAATGGGATAGATCAGGACTAATTCATTTATACACTGCACAAAGTACCAGGACACACTAGGCACGGTTCTTATTCCACAACAAATACAGTTTTTTTTGTAACAACAATAAGTAAATGTACTTGGAGGTGGAGCTAGCAGTGATGCTTGTTACTGATTGGTTACACACATCACTGTATGGAACACCAAGAAAATTCTGGCTCTGGGAAAAAAAAAAAGATGACCAAAAATAGGCGAAAACCCGACCATTACACATACAGGAGCCTGTAGAGGGCAGTTAAATTCACTAGATTCTCGTTGTAAAGACACCAGTAATGTGATTAAAGCTTGTGTTGGTGTGTGCTTGCTTTTATGCTCATGTTAGCTATGGCTGTGACTTAAAATCCTGAACTCAATCATGAGGAAGGAGTGTTCACATATTTTTTGCCCATAGAGTGAACGTCAAAGGCAGAACAGGAAACACATGGTGAATAATTTCATGAAACCAAGCTTTATCTATATACATACACACACACACACACACATATATATATATATATAAAGAGATTATATAGTTCACTTATTTAAATTTCTACACAACCCTGGTGATGCATTAAGTATTACAACTCACAAAATAAATATATAGTATGGATGTAGACATACTGAGTTGCTAAAAACAAGTGTGTAAATACTTTTGGAATTGGCAGTAAGTGGATTGGGTATTTACTTTAACAGGTGAATCGCACGTGTGTTTGTGGCCTCAGTCACGTGATCATGTTACCAAAACGCTTCCTTACCTCATTTCGTCCCGCCTCCTGCATTATGATTGGCTGGGCGGAGCGTAATGATTAGCTAATAATGAACTAAAATCGGACTGTCCAATCAGCGAACGTCTTGTATACATTATCAGCCAATCCGAATACAGCAGGCGGGATATGGTATAGGAAAAAAATGACCGTCTTTCCAATGCTAAGTCGGATTTGCAAACGAACAACAAATACATCATGAAACAAATAAACATAAACACATCAATGTTTATTTTTTCGATATACGTTTGCAAGGAGTTCTGTTTGCACAAATCAGCGCAACACTTTAACACTTCTTACGAGACGAAGCTTAACGCCGCCATTACGCATCAAGCTAACTGCGTGCTAGCCGTGTTCTCGTGCTCACACCAAAGGCTGCGCGCACAACCTTTAGCTATATTTAATGTCGTTATTTACCCATTTTTCAAGTCGATTTCCAATAGTTTTCCATATCCGCTGAAAAACCGCTGTATGTCCTTCTCGCGGACGTGGTAACTCAGGCGGCCAATGTAAACGCGAGGCATGGCGGTCAGCGTTGTTCCACAGCAGCGCCACTAACAGAGACACACAGCGCATGCGCATAAAGCCAACGAAAAATCACGTGACACTCCTCCAGCCTAACAGCCAGAAATATCAATTCATCCATTTCGGATTTATGAAATGGTTTCGCTTTATGTTTTTTTTTTATTCCCAAAATGGAGACTTTTCAAAATAATAGTCGTGGAATTGACTCATAAAACAGGATGAAAAAAACCCCCACAATTATTTCCCTCTCAGTATTTATTCCTGTTTTGAAGGCTTAAAGCTTTTTCTTGTTTTTCAGTTTTTAAATATAAAGAACATAAACATGCATCAAGCAATAAAGTAAACAAACTAGTAAAATGTTAACTTGGACCCAGTGGAAAAAATTTTCTTCCATTTTTTAAATTCAGGGATTATTCATTAATTTATTTTCCAAACCGCTTAATTCTGATAGGGTCGTGGGGAGGCTGGAGACTGTCTGGAGACCGATACCCAACCCTCCACACTCATAACAATTTGAAACAGCCAATTGGCCTAACGTGCATGTCTGTGGAACGTGGGAAGAAACCAGAGTACACGGAGGGAACCCACACAAGCATGGGGAGAACATGCTAATTGGGTTATCAAAGGCCGACCATGTCCCTCACTGTCTGTGGTGAGAGGCGTGTAAAAGAACCAATGCTGACTTCCGAAAAGAGTAGGCTGCACTGCCGTCAGTGTGTTTCTGCCCTGCGATGGACTGGTGAGCTGTCCAGGGTGTATTCTACCCTGGCCAATTGTCGGGTGTGGTCTCCCCGCAACCCTAATTAGGATTTATCGGTTTAGAAAATGAATGTATAACTGAGCTTGTTAGGAAGTTGGAGTCAAAGCACAGGATCTGCCTGATTACAAGGCACCATGGGTGTAGAGAGGGCTAAAGGCCTTGCTCAAGAGCCCAACAGTGACAGCTTTGTGCTATTAAGGTTTGAACCCTTTACCTTCTGATTCATAACCCAAAGTCTTAACCACGGAGCCACCAGTGACCACCCAATTCTGTATAAAATATGAAATAATTGTTACATGCCTGTTTTTTTTCCAGTAAAATTTTTCAAACTGTTGAATTCATATGCAAATGTGTCACAAGTTCACTGTTCAGCGTTAATTTGGATGAGAATTTGCATCTTTATCCAACAGCAGAGTTCATCATGCAAAAGCTCCGAAATGAAGATGATCCAAATTTTAGTTGCTTGCAATTTTTTATAAAAAAACTCTAAACCACACCTTTAGGAAACAGGTGGTCAGAGAGTATCAGGCAAAAGTTTTTTTCTCTCTCTGATGTTGGTGATTAGTAGTGATGTATCGCTCACAAGAGTTAACTTTATAAACAGGTTAAGGAAATGGACACAGACACAGTGAGAACATGTTATTTACCTGTAAAAAAAAAAAGAAAAAGAAAAAAGAAATAAAGAAAAGAAAAAAGTAATATAGTGATAAATAAACAGGTTTGAGTCGGTCAGAAACTTTTATTACCTCGGTGTCAGTTCCCATCAGAGAAAAACAAGACAAGATGAAGGTGCTTTACATATCATTGTAACTGCATAGGTGCAACTTTTTGTTATTGTAAAAACAGTAAGATTGTAAAAGCAGGTTTTCTTTGAGGAACCCTAACAGAACATACAATGTAAACGAACAAAAAATCCTTATTTAGATCAATAAAGGGACATTAATGAAAAGATTTTACATGCAAAACCTTTGTTATACTCATTGCATAGCTAAGAATAAAGTGTCGTGTCCCCCCCTCCCCCCCAAGTCGTCTGTCTATGAGAGAATACAGCGTTTGGGATTATGCTTATGATGAGGGTAATTACATGGTAATTACACACAACTTACAAGTAAATATTTGAGTAAATGAACCAGAATTCTGGACTCAACTGTTTACTATTAAGTTTTTATACATCTGTAATACATTTTTATTAAATTTAGATTGTTTTATTGTTTCTACTTGATTCATCTGAAGATTTGGTTTGAGTTTTTTTATACATTTTTTCTTCCTCATTTGACTTTATGCATTCAAGTTATTTTTTCAAAATTAAATTCGTTTGATTAATTTTTTTAATAATTAGAATTTTTGATCCATCTGAGTTGTTCACTGATTTTTATCTGAGGAGAAATAAAATAACTGTAAATAAGCACTGATTAAAATTTCACTCTAACAACTAGAATGCTATGAGTTTAGATCCCAAAGCTGGTGAAACAACAACTTTTATAATTGGACTGCATTCAGCAGTGCTGTGGATAAAGTGTCCACTAATAGACTAAATGTAATCAACAAAAAGAAACAATTAAAGCATTTTTTTTATATTCTGTAACTCATTCTTCCTCAGCATGCCACTGAAATGCATGTTAACATGCTGTGTGCAAACCCTATTTAACAAGAAAACTCAACATTCATTACAGTGAACAAATTCAAGTTTTAGACTAATAACGGAATTTTTTTTACTTTCGATTGAAAAAGTGCTTTCCCCCCTTTTCCCTCTCCATCATTATTCTCACGCAGAACCCACAATACAAACATAAATGTGCAAACAATAAAGTCACACCAAAAGGTGCATAAACAAAGGAAAGGTCAGCTAGAATATACGGTAGATTAACGTGCTATGCTAATTCCTGATACAGACACCCACTTACAGGCAATCCGAATTAAAACAGAGTATAAAGAGCTCCCGTTACATATTATAACACATCAAACATCTGAGACGCTGTGCACACGAAGGCATTTTAAACATTCCGGAATAATCCAGATTTGGGATAATCTGCAAAAAAACATGCAGACATGAACACAATTCCCAGGTCTGAGACACCAACGCAAGCAAAATTCCTGCGATATGTTACTTCGAAAAACATTCATTCAACCAGGCGTTTAAGGAGCGACGGAATAAACAGCGGTCGAGAACCTATTAATATATTAATGTCCGATCAGACTTCAATCGGACCAACCAGAGACAGACATGACTGTCAGCTTAAAACCATGAAAGACGTGAAGACAAATGACGTCAATTGACGAAACACATCTCCCAAAGGTTCTGATTTAACTTTAAACTCTTCAGAAACGACCGGGGATTCATTCTGCACTCACAATTTTAAAATTAAATCCAATAAAAAATATAGCATTTCAACAAAAACCTGCAAACATCTCTCTCTTTACATCAGTTTTAACTACAAGAAAAATAATTTCATGCATCAATATTAAAATTTTTTTAAGAGATGAAAAACTCATCCATGATTTTTTTTTATAACTGGATTTTTTTTAAGCTTATTTGTTTTTAATAAGTTTTTTTTTTAAACTGCAGACTCTTTAGAGGTGATGGTTTTAACAATGATTCTGAATTTTTAAGGAGAAAATGCTTTATAATTTTTTTTTTCCAAATTTGGATTTTTTTGGTAACACTACACTTTTAACTCTAACACTTTCTGAAATTAGAAGCTTGTTTTAAATTTTTGGAACAATGTTTTTAAATACTTCTGGAAGGAAAGGTTATGTTTTAAATTCTTGGATTTTTTTGTTTTAATTTTGTATGGGGAAAGATTGTAACAATGTTTTTTGAATAGCTGTAATTTGACCTTTTGTTTGGAAGAAAAAATTTTTTTTAATTAAACATTGTTTAGGAATATAGTATTAAATGTTTAAAATAAAAATTTGTAGCAATGCCTTCAAGTTTCTGGCACAAATTATTTGCGTTTATGAAAAAATATATAATAAATTAAAGGAAAAAATGTTATATCTAGTAATATAATTAATTTATATATATATATATATATATATATATATATATATATATAAATAAAGTTAATGATGTTTAGTTATTAATATAATTTGAAGTTTGTGCTAAAGAAAGCATTCCATTTGTCACACAGAAATTAAATAAACAGGTGTTTGTTTCGGCACATGATGCTTTGGATGATCAGTTAAAGAATTTAAATGAAATATTAATTATAATATTTATTTCAATGATGCTTGCTATATTGTATGATTTTACACATTGAGGAGGCGGAGCCATGTTTTCCTGATAAGGAGCACTGAAACACGTTCTGACTCGGGAACATGTTGCATCCGAGTGTAACAGAACGCGGGAACGGACTGCGTTAAAGGAGGAAGTGTTTCAGTGGTTTCCCTTCAGGATCTTCAGATGGCTGCACGATATTTGGGATGGAGATCGCTATACGCGTAAGGGATTGGGGCGGAGCTCAGTGGGGAATCAGATCCATCCCGTCGCTCAGTCCTTCAGCTTGCTCTCGATGAAATCCTGAATCTTGTTGACTTTCTCCTCCTGCTGATCCAGCAGGTCCAAGATCACACCCATGGGGGTCTTCTTCAGTCCCACGCCCTCTATCTTATTCTCCAGCTTGTTCTTAATGCCACGCAGGCGGAGCGAGGCGTGGATCAGGATCACTGCGCACACAAAGAAGTCGGGAATAATGTCAGGAAACGTAAACAAAGCAAAAAACATCTAAAACAAAACAATTGTAATGATTTTATGAAGATTTTAAGCCTGTGGAGGTTTTATTACAGGGCAGTAAAGAGCTTCAGCTTAAACCAGTGAGTTTAACCAGTCTTCACACTACCACCTGCAGGGCGTGTTCACTGAGAACAAAGTCAGGATTAAAGAGCCTCGTTCTCCAAGTCGGACTGAATGCCAAGTCTACAGCAAGGACACAGAGCTACAGACTTCTGTGCTTTACCTTTCTGACACGGTCATGGTGATAATGTTGCTGATAATGAGGTGATGATTACTATTATGATGATGATGGTGATGGGGTTGTTGATGATTATGATGGTGGTGGTGGGGTAGATTATGGTGCAGGTGGTGGGGTTGATGATAATGATGGTGATGATTATTATTATGGTGATGAAAATGATGGGGTTAATGATGGTGGTGGTGCTGATTACTTTGGTGGGGTTCATGAGGGTGGGGTTAATAATGACGGGAACTGTAACAATGTTGGTGGGGTTGATGAAGATCTACTCACAGAGCAGTGGAAAACTGATTCCAAAGATAAACACCATCACGCCTCCACACAGAGACAGCAGGAAGTAACTGGCCCCCAGAACAGCGATGACAAACAGCGACGGATTTTTCTTCTTAAAGTTCTTGATCACAGTCTTGTTCTCTCCAGCCCACACCGAGCCCATGAACACCACTGACACCACGATACTGCCCAGGATCATCCCGATAGGGTTCATAAACCTGCACCAAATTTTTGCAATGTTAATCACTGGGGGGTGTAAAAGTTCGCGTTTATCAGACTTCAACAATAATAACATCTACAACTTGACCATTTCTGCTGTTTGCGTTGATGAGAAATCCAGAAAACGCTAAAAACTCTATAAATAAAATCAGCAAAACTTTTAAATAAGGGTGCACAAACTCTGCCTGCTGACAGGAAAGTGTGCAGATATTTAAATATGAAAGTTTGTACCGTGAGATGTTGATAAATGGCGTCCCACACAAGAATTGTGAGTAATTTAGAAACCCCACCGTGACTCACTTATTCCTGACAGCTGCGTAATTCACACTGGACTTTATAAACCTCACCCTGACGCTTCACACACACACACACACGGCATTAACACCACACACAAGGAGAACGTGAATGACACTGTACTGTATATTAAATATAAAACTAATATAATTATTTTTAAACAGATTTCCTAATAAGCACTTAAAGTGTTGGACAACATTTTATTTAGCACAGAAACTAAAACCATTTCTAGCTAAATTAATGATAAAAAAAATTAAATAATTATTTTAAATGACTAAACAGATGTGCATTTCCTAAAGAAAATATTCTACTGCAGGAGAGATCGAGGTATGAAACGGGACGGAGTAACCATTTTTACATACAAGTCATCTTTACTTTATTAATAATGATGAATATAAGGTTTTAGGTAATCAAAGCAGAAACATTATTGTGTGTAGTCAGAAAGTAATTCTGGTGCATGGACGGTGTTTACTCCGCTCTTTAGTCTTCACTCTGACACAGACGACGTGCCACGATCATACAGAGTTCAGGTTCCTCAACTACTCCACAGGTTTCACTGGTTTCTTCTACATACCAGTGACATCCTTTCATCATTCACGGAAGTCAGGTGAAACGTCTCGTTCCACAGACAACCAGATGTGAGCACGCAGACTGAACTGGACTATCCAGAACGCAGATATGTTTCAGATCTAGAAACTGTTGTACTTATGTAAGATCTAATCTGAATCTAATCTCGATCGAATCAGAGATCAGATGAAATCTAAATTATCGGTCAGTGTAAACGCAGCCATGACGGAGACTGCAAGCTCGGGATAATCACTCTGCTCAGGCCAGACACTGTTTCTCGAGACTTGCATCAATTCCAACTGTCTGATCTCAGTCTGCTAGAAAAAAGAAGAAGATAAAAACCTCCCAGTGGAAATATATTTATAAATATTAATAATATTTATGATTATAAATATATTTATAAACTCAGTAGGCATTCTTTCTAACCTCTTGATATACCCTTTGCTTTCTTTACATTCTTTTTAATGAGGATAACACAGTGCACAAATGTGTCAATAAAACCTCATTACAGCACTTTAACATGTCCTATTTTGTTGTGGCATCACTGATCAATTTAAGTCACAGGATATAATTCTAAAACAAGTCATACTGGAAATCATAAAAATAGCAATAATTTTGACAATTATTATTACTACTAAAATATTGCTCTTATTATACACTTCTTTAGACTATAGTTAAAACACACAATCCTGTATTAGCTTAGCTTAGCTTAGCTTCATACGTACCCGACAATTAAGAAAACCACAATAACCACGGCAAAATAATTGGTCTGGTAATAAAGCAGGTTGCTTATCACTCTGTTATTCCACTTAGTTAAATCCGTCGTGTCTGGCTTCGCAAACCTTTCCATTCCTGGGAAAAAATCATCCCACTGCCTGAACGGTGCGAGCTCCATTCCGGACGCCATGTTTGTGTTGACAGGTCTGGGTGTGTTTGCGTTTTATCCGAATTCCTCTTAAACCCCACCTTCTCCACTATAATTGGCTATCAGGTTAAACTTACAACAAGTGCGCATCCATGAATGGGCAATGTATGTGTCAATCATGACACTCAAAGATTAAAAGATTCCGCCTCCTATATTTATGATTAGTTTGTTTTACTCAGAAGCCGCACGATGATTGGTTGAATGAAGTGTCTATATCACAGCTGCGCTATGACAAACCCGGAAATGCAACTTTTACTGTTCTATAGTGGGAAGAAGTATAATGAAAAATGTGAAATTTAATTTTTTAAATAAAATAACTCCATTCATATAAAGAGTCGTATTTTGGGCGTATTGTAAATATTATCATTTTAAAAACAGCACGACACACAGGACTGCATAAAAATAAAGCTTTACATTTTATTTGTTTACTGTAAGGAACCACCTTCTCTGGACCTTGCTGGCTCCTCGTGTTCGTTGAATGTGTGAAAGACCATGCAGATTTAATCAGTTCACAATTTTGTAATTTAATAAAGTATATTAAAATAAGTACAAAAACGTGATCTTGCATCATGGCCAAGTCTGCGTCCAAACCCCCTTCCCTTTGCAACCAGACAAAGTGAGCCTTGTGTTTCCTTCTGACTCCCAGATTTATCGTTTTGTAGGTCCATCTTGCTATCTCCAGGCCACACCTACAACCCCTGTCTTGTGCGACTAGGGGGCCTCATGGTGGACCTTTACTTGAATTCACAGATATAGGTTTTACATTGTATACAAGGAGTAACAATATTTGTGGAAATAATCCTGCCTCATAAATCAGGAACTTAACATTTAACCATTTAGATCCTATACCTTATGACCTCATTATAGATACAGATTTTATTACTAAATAAACAATGGAGATGGCTATCTTTATTCACAGAACTGGGGGAGACTAGATTTATGTTAACTGGGAATTTTCCTGCAGTCAGCTATAGAATGTCTGAGACACAGACACAGTGAAACTTTTTTTTTTATTGTGAATAAAAGAATACAATTCTTATTATTTCTAACATTACAGTTTACAAAAATAAACCTTAAAACATAACCTTTATGGGAAAATAAAATATTTTATATCATTAAAAAAAATAATACAAGAATTAGCTTAATCAAACTTATGTTCATTTTAAAGCTGTTAAATGTGCAAATAATACACCACACTGTTTGTGATAAGGATAGATGCTATTGTTGATTATTTACATACTGACACAAGCGTCTTGTTACAAAGGGGAAAATAACTGAGATTGTAGTGCAGATAGGGAGGAAGTAAAGAAGCCAGTAAAATAAACAATCCCAGAAAAACCGATGCAGTATGTTCCATAAAAGCATTGTGGTGAAACAGATCACTCCTATGATACATACGTGGCAGAAAATTATGGGCAGGATCCTTCTGAAATTCAGAGAGAGAGAGAGAGAGAGAGAGAGAGAGAGAGAGAGAGAGAGAGAGAGAGAGAGAGAGAGAGAGAGAGA